>WNWK01039757.1:0-12500 GCA_009830355.1 Cherax destructor
ACTTGTTTCCAGAGTCCCTCTCCCTGACTTGTTTACCAGAGTCCCTCTCCCTGCTTGTTTCAGGTCCCTCTCCCTGGCTTGTTTTCCAGAGTCCCTCTCCCTGACTTGTTTACCAGAGTCCCTCTCCCTGACTTGTTTACCAGAGTCCCTCTCCCTGGCTTGTTTTCCAGAGTCCCTCTCCCTGACTTGTTTACCAGAGTCCCTCTCCCTGGCTTCTTTACCAGAGTCCCTCTCCCTGGCTTGTTTACCAGAGTCCCTCTCCCTGACTTGTTTACCAGAGTCCCTCTCCCTGGCTTGTTTTCCAGAGTCCCTCTCCCTGACTTGTTTACCAGAGTCCCTCTCCCTGGCTTGTTTACCAGAGTCCCTCTCCCTGGCTTGTTTACCAGAGTCCCTCTCCCTGGCTTGTTTACCAGGTCCCTCTCCTGGCTTGTTTACCAGAGTCCCTCTCCTTGGCTTGTTTGCCAGAGTCCCTCTCCCTGGCTTGTTTACCAGAGTCCCTCTCCCTGGCTTGTTTACCAGAGTCCCTCTCCCTGGCTTGTTTACCAGAGTCCCTCTCCCTGGCTTGTTTACCAGAGTCCCTCTCCCTGGCTTGTTTACCAGAGTCCCTCTCCCTGGCTTGTTTACCAGAGTCCCTCTCCTTGGCTTGTTTACCAGAGTCCCTCTCCCTGGCTTGTTTTCCAGAGTCCCTCTCCCTGACTTGTTTACCAGAGTCCCTCTCCCTGGCTTGTTTGCCAGAGTCCCTCTCCCTGGCTTGTTTACCAAGTCCCTGTCCCTGGCTTGTTTACCAGAGTCCCTCTCCTGGCTTGTTTACCAGAGTCCCTCCCCCTGGCTTGTTTACGTATCTTGAAGAGGAACTGGGAAACTTCTCCCTGCCCTACCTTACTCATGAACTTGTCGGGACTGTGTGTACCATTTTATAACCACTCAGTCAGACAGTATCTTTGTACAGAAAACACCTTAACTTTTAGGTGAAGGGATGGATTTGAGAGGACGTGACCTCTCAGTGATTAGTCTTTCTTGTTGCCAGTGGGTGCGCCTCACCTCTAGACAGTACACAAGTCTCCATACTGTTGCTTCAACTTCAATTGTTCCAGACTATGGAACGAAACTTCAAGGGTGATGGACTGATGACATCTTTACATCTCTACTGCTTCTGTTCACTCTTATGTACTGACTGAGGAAGCCTACTGTGTAGGCGAAATGTTTCGGAATAAAGATAACTAACTGTTACACATGTGTCTTACTCATCATTATTGTATTCTATTTTAATAATCAGGTCTAAGTCACACCCACTTAGAAGGATGGAGACCCAACATCGACCCACAAGTGCAAGCCAGTAAGGTCCCCATGCGACCCACTAGTGCAAGCCAGTCAGGTACCACATGCGACCCACTAGTCCCATCTCCACGACCCCTGGCAAGCCAGTCAGGAATGCCCCCACATGCAAGACCCACTAGTGCAAGCCAGTCAGGTCCCCACATGCGACCCACTGGTGCAAGCCAGTCAGGTCTCACATCGACCCACTAGTGCAAGCCAGTCAGGTCCCACTGCGACCCCTAGTGCAAGCCATGTCCAGATGTCACCAGCTGCGAGTCGTCCCAACCCACTAGTGCAAGCCAGTCAGGTTCCACACATGCCCATAGTGCAAGCAGTCAGGTCCCACATGCGACCCACTAGTGCAAGCCAGTCAGGTCCCAAATGCGACCCACTAGTGCAAGCCAGTCAGGTCCCACATGCGACCCACTAGTGCAAGCCAGTCAGGCCCCACATGCGACCCACTAGTGCAGCAGTCAGGTCCACATGCGACCCACTAGTGCAAGCCAGTCAGGTCCACATGCGACCCACTAGTGCAAGCCAGTCAGGTCCACATGCGACCATAGTGCAGCCGTCAGGTCCCACATGCGACCCACTAGTGCAAGCCAGTCAGGTCCACATGCGACCCACTAGTGCAAGCCAGTCAGGTCCCACATGCGACCCACTAGTGCAAACCAGTCAGGAGAAAGAATGAGTTCGGGGATCAAAATGGATAGGAGTACATGTATTTAAAACATGGAGGGGAAGAGAAGCAAGAAATGCCTCAACTGAATGCCACGGGAGTCACAGTGCGACCCTCTCCAGAAAAGTGGTGCGCGTTAAAATCGCCAAGTAATAGAAGGGGTGGCGGTAAGGAAGAAACCAGAAAATCAACATCTGGGATAGACAATGCCCGCGAAGAGGAGATATATAAAGAACAGAGTGTATACCACTTATTCAAGTGGATACGGGCTGCGTGTAATTAAGGAAGAAGGGACATAGAGCTGACGGTATGGAACACCAGTGCGTATAAGAAGAGCACTTTCGTTAAAGGTTCCATCGGAAAAAGGATCCGATGAATATAACAAATTATAGCCTGAAAAGGGCCTGATAACAGTGGATTGTAATTTGGGTTCTTGCAAACAGACCCCAATAGGGAAAACTGGGAGAGCAACACCTGAAGCTCACCCTGTTACCCCTGAGGCCTCGGATATTCCACTGCAAATAAGCCATGATTTATGGACAAAAAGATAGAAGTGGAAGTGAGAGGAAGCTATGGACTAGGGTTAGAAACGTCCACGTGTGGAGGCAGTGGAAGACCTGTAATCAGAGAGGGAGGAGGACGTTGTGAAGGAAGGGGGGGTTGAGACGAAGAAGAGAGATGAGGAACCTCAGATGGAGTAGTGTCCATCATCGGCCCAGTCTCTGAAATATATTCTGCAATAGCTTCCAGTGTTTCGGAAGTCAAAGATGCAGAATGTGAGACTACATTAGAAATGGAAGAAACTATCAGGGAGTCTATAGACTGTACTAAAGTAGAGGACGAGGAGATAGAAGAGGAAACTGTCGTAGGGACTTGGGAGGGGACAGGGAATGAAGGTAGTGTATGAGGAGGAGGATGAACCTCCACACACGTTACCGAACTAGTCGGAGGCGAAGAACCTGGCAATAGGGATTTTTTGCCGGGCTTATAAGAGGGGGCGCTGAGGTTTAGGTGAAGGACGAGGACGTGTAGACTCAGAACTGTGCGAGTGAATAGAGGAAGGAGTGTGGATAGTATGGGAAGTCGAGGTAGGGACCTCGTAGCCAAGAACATCAAAAGGATTCGAGGCGACCACAGAGGAAGCCGTGGAAGTTGGGACCCCAGAAGCGGGGCGACGTTTAGCAATGCGAGAATAGAAAATACGGGGAAGTTTCCCTTGAAGGCGAAGATGAGAAACAGCCATAGCATATGATAAGCCTTCCGAATCTTTGAGACAACAGATTTCCCGTTCATTCAGGTAAACCTGACAACGGCGAGAATACGAAGGATGTGCCTCATGACAGTTAAGGCCAGAGGGAGGTAGAGTACAAGAAGAACTGGCATTGTCGTCAGCACCACAGACTGGGCATTCGGCCATGGACCTGCAATATTTTGCTGGATGACCAAAACACCAGCAGTTTCTACACTGCTGCGGTGTAGGGGTCACCTTTCGAACTTGTAAATGTTGACCTGCAATGTAGACCGAAGGTGGCAGTTCTCGGCAGTCAAACGTTAAACGAGCTATATTGCAAGGATAACGTCTTCGCTTATTGGCAGGGAGGAAAAAAGTGTCAACTTTAAGGATAGGGAGTTCTTGGAGCTCAAGCTGCTCGAAAATGTCATCACCACATGTCTGGAAATTCCGTTGGACAATGGTGTGGGGCAAAATGACAGAACCACAACAAGAATTGAGGGAATGGTGCTTGTCAATAGTAACAGGAGTAGTATCAATGGTTGTAAGAAGAGAAAGATCGCGAGCTTGGCCAGCATTCTGGACCGTGATGATGCGAGTGCCGCTCTTGAGAGCGTGAAATGAGATGTCTTTACCAACATGGCGTAGCAGAGCCTTACCAATACTATGGTCTGAAAGATAGGTATTAGGAGAAGTCGGTCGAAGAGTAAAAAACTTTGTCCATTGAGTAGTTTGAAACAGAGAGTTTAAGGGGAGTGCGTGACGAGCTTGTCGTTTCTGAGATGAACGAGAAGAAAGTGTCGAATCGTCATGTGTGGGTCTTGGTCGTTTGGGTGTGGGACCAGGGGTGGTCCGATGTGAGACGGGCGAGCGATTCGAAAATTGCCGCACCGTCGAGGGAGAAGCCAGAATCAAGGTCAGAGAAGAGCGAAGGTCAGATGTATCGAAAGGGCCAGTCGGGTCCCTGGGACCTGAAGCAGGTGACGAACTGGCACCTGCTTCAGGTACAGGGGTATTAGGGTTGTCCGAAGAGTTATCTGTTATCAAGGTAGGGTCAGAACTAGGTGCGGTATCAAGGGGCCCGGGGGTAGAGTCACGGATTAGGGCATCCATGGTTAGGTTACTTCTTTCTTTTTGTTTTTAAGAAAAAAAAAGAAAGAAGAAAATAAAATAAAAATAAAAAAAGAATAAAAAAAGGGGGGAACGTGGAGGAATAGCTCCTAGGAGGAATGAAAGGGGCGTAAATCCCCCTCCGCGCCCAAGAGGACCTCAACACCGCAAGTAGTGCAGATGCTGCATGGAACCCGTGCCATACCCTACCCTTCATGCCAGTAAACCAGCAATCCGGGATAGCAACCTCACATCCACCGAGCCACCTCGGCGGACAAAAGAGAGGGTGGCCGGATATCCGCCACAAAGCATACCGCCTTCGGCCACCACCCCCGGAATCCGAAAGGTGGCCTCCAGAGATACACCCGTCGCCCGAAAGATACCCAAGGCCACCCCCCCGGGAGACCGGAGAGGGATCAGGACATCCCCAGGCAATCCAGATTCCATGGCAAACTACACCACTGCCAAGAACCTCAACAGAATGGGATTGGACCACGGTACCCTTCCCCTTCCTAGGAACTAGAATGCCTGTGGAGAAAGCTCCCAGGGTAAAAATGGGAAGGAAATAAGGGAGGGATGAAAAGGAGGACGAGGAAAGAGAAAGGGAGGATGGGGAAGTTGGGAATGGGGAGGGGATTGGGGGTAATTTGGTTCGGTCTGAGGAAGAAGACCAAAGGTCCAATTCCTCAGACCAAGAGCCTCTTCACCACAGCAAGGAGCCCCCCTTGAAGAGGCTGATAGTGAGCAGCCAGTTTCACCATAGTCTGAGAGATAGTGAGCAGCCAGTTTCACCATAGTCTGAGAGATAATGAGCAGCTAGTTTCACCATAGTCTGCGAGATAGTGAGCAGTCAGTTTCACCATAGTCTGATAGATAGTGAGCAGCCAGTTTCACCACAGTGATGGAGAACAATAGAAGAACAGCAAATGGAACATACACTAGATGCATAACTACTTGAGAAGGGAATTATTATTACGAAAAGTAAGTTTGACATCTAGAGGATGGAGAGGATTGTTAAGGTTTTCAACATTAAAAATTGAAGAAATGCAACGATAACATTTCACAGGAAAAAAGAGTTTGGGAGAGAAGAAAGTCCATTAAGCGTGAGAGTAGACAGTTTATGTTTTCGGTATCTACTTCCTTACCTTCTTCTCATGTTCTCACGTATTTACTTTGGTGAAACTGATCACTCCATTTCCAACCGGCTTAAAGAGCTCAAGAGTTGTGTTCTAGCTGACTCTAACAATATTTGTTTTATTTCATATCAGAAATGACAACCATCCCATTAACTGGTTCTCTGCTATAAATATCTATCATTCTTCTAGCTTTCAAAGATACCAGCTTGTCGAAGCATCCCTTATGAACAGCTTTCCTAACATTAATCTTAGTCCTCGTTTTGCTCTGTATATGTCTGTCATTTTAAATACATTGTCAAATGTACTAAACTTTAGAACATGACCTTTCCCTCAACCTCTTCTTTCCCATTCACCCGTACACATTTCCTTTGCCTTTCCATTTTTCTGACTTTCCCCGTTCTTTCTTCTATTACTACTATAGTGACTAATTCTACCGCATCCACAATAATTACTACTATTCCACTACAGCTACTAGTACTTCCATCGTTTCTACTACCACCTTTGCTAGTACTTCCAGCGTTTCTACTACCACCTTTGCTTCTCACCACACCTAACATATTGTGTTCTGGCTCTGTCTATTTCTCTCATCCCAGTTGTGACCTGACAATGGTCCAAGACATATAGTCTCCAAAGTAAGAGTATAATTTTGGTGGTTCTCGTGCAGTATTTTATCACAAATCCAAACTGACTGATCACTTATACATGAGTGTAAGACACATCAAAAATGCTTTATGGGGAAGTGGAACAGAATTCTCCCTCCGTAAGCCATGCGTGTCGTAAGAGGCATGGCTTACGACATGCATAGTAACCCCTTCTCCTGTATATTACTAAATTTCAAAGGAGAAACTTTCGTTTTTCCCTTTGGGCCACCCCGCCTCAGTGGGATACGGCCGGTGCGTTAAAAGAAAAAGAATATATATATATATATATATATATATGTCGTGCCGATTAGGTAAAACTGGTCAATTAGCAAGAACTCATCTAAAATTAAGTCCTTTCTAAAATTTTCTCTTATACGTTTAAAGATATATTTTTTTCATTTATGTTAATGTAAGAATTTATAATTTTGTACCAAGAGAAACTTTGAAAACCTACCTAACCTTATTACAACAAGCGCAATTTAATTTAGCCTAACCCAACTAAATATATTTTAGATACGTTAACATTAATTTAATAATAAACAAACACAATGAAATATATTTTTTTCGTTATGTTCAGAATGATTTTGGCGAAATTATTGCTAACAAATTTTCACTTGTCTTATATGGCAAGGTGACGTTGCTATTTAAGCTAAAATCAAGTTTTACTAATGCAGATATATATATATATATATATATATATATATATATATATATATATATATATATATATATATATATATATATATATATATATATATATATATATATATATATATATACAGTGGACCATCAGTTAACGAAATTAATCCGGTCCAGGAGCTATTACTTAATCTGAATCTTTCGTAATCTGAAACCTTATTTCCCATAAGAAATAATGTAAATACAATTAATTTGTTCCACAAAAAAATAATCACTCAAAAAAAACAATAACATTTACTTACCTTTATTGAAGAGTTGCAGGCATCTGGAAGGTAGAGTTGCTGACAGGGGCAGGGTGTTAATGGTTGGAAGGGAATCCCCTCCAAAAGGACTTCAGGTAACAAGTCCCTCTCTGGGGTTACTTCCTTCTTGGTCTTTTAATGCCACTAGGACCAGCTTGAGAGTCACTAGATCCCGGCCTTTTGAAGTAACTGTCCACAGTCCTCTGTTTCTGGCGACTCTTCAACACTTTTCTGAAGTACAACATGGCTCTGTCACTGAAGTGGTTGCACAGAAGGCTCATTTCAGCTTGCTCAGGGTGGTATCTTTCAACAAATGTCTGCAACCTACTCCACATAGAACACATTTCCTTAATCTCTGAAGATGGCACCTCCTTATCTCTCTCTCTCCTCCTGTAAAGCAATAACCTCAGCTGTGGTCTGTTGCTGTTCCAGATGAATTTTTCAGCTGCACGTTTGTCTGAGCTGGCTGCCTCACCATGCCTCACAACATTGTGTATGCCACTACGTTTCTTAAACTTCTCAAACCAGCCTTTGCTGGCTTTAAAATCACTCGCCTCACCACTGGTTGCAGGCATTGTCTTCACAAGATCTGCGTGCAACTTCCTTGCCTTTTCACAAATTATCGCCATAGAAATACTATCACCCGCTAACTGTTTTTCATTGATCCACACCAACAACAACTTCTCAACCTCATCCACTGTTTTCGATCTTTGTTTCGTTAACAAATTAACCCCTTTTGCAACATTAGCTTCCTTGATCTCATTTATCTGTGCCAGGATAGTGCCGATAGTAGATGGAGTTTTCTTGTACATCCTGGCAAGATCACTCAGATGTACACCACTCTCATATTTTTCTATGATTTCCTTCTTCAGTTCGATGGTGTTCCTCACTCTCTTTACCACAGGGGTGCCACTAGGAAGCTTCTTTGGACCCATGGTGACTTATTTCACAGTGACAATCACTAAACCACCAAAAAAGACACCAAATATATTGTGAATCTTTGAAAGAGCGCGCTAGGTAATGTTCTCTCAATGGTAAACAACGCTTCACTGGCGCCCTGCGCTTGCGCGGAATTTTTCGCTAACCGATTACGAAAAAAGATTTCGTTTTCCGAAGCTTTCATTAATGGAACCTTTCATTAACAGAGGGTCCACTGTATATATATATATATATATATATATATATATATATATATATATATATATATATATATATATATATATATATATATATATATATATATATATATATATGTCGTGCCGATTAGGTAAAACTTGCGATTTTGGCTTAAATAGCAACGCTCATCTTGCCATATAAGGCAAGCGAAAATTTGTGTATGCAATAATTTCGCGAAAATCTTTCTGAACCTTACGAAAAAAATATATTTCATTTTGTTTGTTTATTATTAAATTATTGTAAACGTATCTAAAATATATTTAGTTGGGTTAGGTTAAATTAAATTGTGCTTGTTATAATAAGGTTAGGTAGGTTTTCAAAGTTTCTTTTGGTACAAAATAATTTTTTTTTACATTAACATAAATTAAAAAAATATATCTTTAAACGTATAAGAGAAAATTTTAGACGAGTTCTTGCTAATTGACCAGTTTTACCTAATCGGCACGATATATATATATATATATATATATATATATATATATATATATATATATATATATATATATATATATATATATATATATATATATATATATATAATTATATATATATATATAAAATATATGTCGTGCCGATTAGGTAAAACTGAATTTGGCTTAAATAGCAACGCTCACCTTGCCATATAAGACAAGTGAAAATTTGTGTATGCAATAATTTCGCCAAAATCATTCTGAACATAACGAAAAAAAAATATTTCATTGTGTTTGTTTATTATTAAATTAATGTTAACGTATCTAAAATATATTTAGTTGGGTTCCTATCTAACGCTTGTTGTAATAAGGTTAGGTAGGTTTTCAAAGTTTCTCTTGGTACAAAATTATAAATTCTTCCATTAACATAAATGAAAAAAATATATCTTTAAACGTATAAGAGAAAATTTTAGAAAGGACTTAATTTTAGATGAGTTCTTGCTAATTGACCAGTTTTACCTAATCGGCACGACATATATATATATATATATATATATATATATATATATATATATATATATATATATATATATATATATATATATATATATATATATACTATATGTTAACACATCGGCCGTTTCCCACCAAGGCAGGGTGGCCCGAAAAAGAAAAACTTTCACCATAATTCACTCCATCACTGTCATGCCAGATGCGCACTTTCATTACAGTTACAAAACTGCAAGATTAACACCACTCCTTCAGAGTGCAGGCACCGTACTTCCCATCTCCAGGATGGGAAGTATCAGGTCTGGCCTGTCGGTTTCCCTGAATCCCTTCATAAATGTTACCTTGCTCACACTCCAACAGCACGTCAAGTCCTAAAAAACATTTGCCTCCATTCGTTCCTATCTAACGCACTCACGAATGTTTGCTGGAAGTCCAGGCCCCTTGTACGCAAAACCTCCTTTATCCCCTCCCTCCAACCATTCCTAGGCCGACCTCTACCCCATCTTCTCTCCACTACAAATTTATACACACTCGAAAACATTCTATTTCATTCCACCCTCTCTACATGTCCGAACCACCTCAACAACTTCTCTGGATAATACTTTTGGTAATCCCACACCTCCTCCTAATTTCCAAACTACGAATTCTCTGCATTATTTTCTCACCACACATTGCCCTCGGACATGACATCTGCACTGCCTCTAGTCTTCTTGTTGCAACATTCACCGCACATGCTTCGCACCCATATAAGAGCGCTGGTATAACTATACTCTCATACAAGCGACTTTATGATAATACTCAACAAACATATATATTATTTGAAAAATTATCAGTATTTAGCATGCTAAAAATGGAATAAAACACTGCCAATGAATTTTCTGCTCAACCAATGCATGCAAATAATAGTTACATATACATATACATGTAAGCACAGTGTCCAATATAGAAAGATAAACACTTAAGTTTCACTTAAACCTAAGAAATTATTTTAAAGTAATTAATTTATCATAGGATATTTATGATCTTAACCATTTTAAATATAACATATAAAAGCACAAATTCGTCAGTAATTTTCTGTAAATATTATTTTGAAACTTAATTATCTCTTAGAAGATTTTCTGCAAACATTTTTGTTGAAATATACCAAATCTTCGATGATATACAAAAAAATATTTTAGCGAAATTATACAAACTCCCGACATTAAACATTCAATTGAAACCACCCAGACTCTTAGATAACATGCTGTAAACATTCTAATATCACATATTATTTTGCAAATATAACGAAACTACATATTCTCAAATGTTATAGTTTATTGAAATGAAATTACACAAGCTCTTAAATGACATATTATAAAAAAAATAGGGAAACTAAACCAGCAGGATCTGGAGGCTTGTCTCCAACGAGATAACATGGATATGTTATCTCGGGCAACATTCCGTGATGCTGGTAAATTATTTCCTTAGAAGGTGAAAATGTAAATATACTTTAGTGATTGTTGGTGGTATTGTGTCTAGTGGTTGTATTGTGGCTAGTGGTGGTATTGTGGCTAGTGGTAGTATTGTGTCTAGTGGTTGTATTGTGGCTAGTGGTGGTATTGTGGCTAGTGGTGGTATTGTGTCTAGTGGTTGTATTGTGGCTAGTGGTGGTATTGTGGCTAGTGGTAGTATTGTGGCTAGTGGTGATATTGTGGCTAGTTGTGGTATTGTGGCTAGTGGTGGTATTGTGGCTAGTGCTTGTATTGTGGCTAGTGCTTGTATTGTGGCTAGTGGTGGTATTGTGGCTAGTGGTTGTATTGTTGCTAGTGGTTGTATTGTGGCTAGTGGTGGTATTGTGTCTAGTGGTTGTACTGTGGGTAGTGGTGGTATTGTGGCTAGTGGTAGTATTGTGGCTAGTGGTGGTATTGTGGCTAGTGGTGGTATTGTGGCTAGTGGTAGTATTGTAGCTAGTGGTGGTATTGTGGCTAGTGGTTGTATTGTGGCTAGTGGTGGTATTGTGGCTAGTGGTGGTATTGTGGCTAGTGGTAGTATTGTGGCTAGTGGTGGTATTGTGACTAGTGGTGGTATTGTGGCTAGTGGTGGTATTGTGTCTACTGGTGGTATTGTGGCTAGTGGTGGTATTGTGGCTAGTGGTTGTATTGTGTCTAGTGGTTGTATTGTGGCTAGTGGTGGTATTGTGGCTAGTGGTGTATTGTGGCTAGTGGTGGTATTGTGGCTAGTGGTGGTATTGTGGCTAGTGGTTGTATTGTGTCTAGTGGTGGTATTGTGGCTAGTGGTGGTATTGTGGCTAGTGGTTGTATTGTGTCTAGTGGTTGTATTGTGGCTAGTGGTGGTATTGTGGCTAGTGGTGGTATTGTGGTCTAGTGGTGGTATTGTGGCTAGTGGTGGTATTGTGGCTAGTGGTGGTATTGTGGCTAGTGGTGGTATTGTGGCTAGTGGTTGTATTGTGTCTAGTGGTTGTATTGTGGCTAGTGGTTGTATTGTGGCTAGTAGTGGTATTTTGGCTAGTGGTGGTATTGTGGCTAGTGGTTGTATTGTGGCTAGTAGTGGTATTGTGGCTAGTAGTGGTATTGTGGCTAGTGGTGGTATTGTGTCTAGTGGTTGTATTGTGGCTAGTGGTGGTATTGTGGCTAGTGGTAGTATTGTGGCTAGTGGTGGTATTGTGGCTAGTGGTGGTATTGTGGCTAGTGGTGGTATTGTGGCTAGTGGTGGTATTGTGGCTAGTGGTGGTATTGTGGCTAGTGGTTGTATTGTGGCTAGTGGTGGTATTGTGGCTAGTGGTGTATTGTGCTAGTGGTGTATTGTGGCTAGTGTGGTATTGTGTCTAGTGGTTGTATTGTGGCTAGTGGTGGTATTGTGGCTAGTGGTGTATTGTGGCTAGTGGTGGTATTGTGGCTAGTGGTGGTATTGTGGCTAGTGGTGTATTGTGCTAGTGGTGGTATTGTGGCTAGTGGTGTATTGTGCTAGTGGTGGTATTGTGCTAGTGGTGGTATTGTGGCATAGTGGTGTATTGTGGCTAGTGGTGTATTGTGCTAGTGGTGGTATTGTGGCTAGTGGTGGTATTGTGCTAGTGGTGGTATTGTGGCTAGTGGTGGTATTGTGGCTAGTGGTTGTATTGTGCTAGTGGTTGTATTGTGGCTAGTGGTGGTATTGTGGCTAGTGGTAGTATTGTGGCTAGTGGTGGTATTGTGGCTAGTGGTGGTATTGTGGCTAGTGGTGGTATTGTGGCTAGTGGTGGTATTGTGGCTAGTGGTTGTATTGTGGCTAGTGGTGGTATTGTGGCTAGTAGTGGTATTGTGGCTAGTGGTTGTATTGTGGCTAGTGGTTGTATTGTGGCTAGTGGTTGTAT
>WNWK01039758.1:0-17299 GCA_009830355.1 Cherax destructor
TAGATTATCAAATTTTTAAAATAAATTTTTTACTGCAATTGAAATTTATAGGAAAAGTAAGCGAAATTTTATGTTTTTTTTTTAGGAGGCTTACTCATGGTTTATATATTATCAAAAAAAATTAGTTTTTTAGAAAACCAAAAATGCCTTGAACCGTCAAAAATCCCAAAGAAAAAAGTTTTAAAACATTTTTGCCTATTTATAAATTTTTTTACACATTTTTTAAAAATCCCTTTAAAATCTATAAAAATCAATATAATTAAAAAATATTTCATATTAGTTTTTCAAAAATACATGAAACTTAAAAATCTTAAAAAAATTCTAAAATGGTATTTTTTGCATATTTCAAGTTTTACAGAGACTTAGTTTTTTTCTGATAAAACTCATTTTTATAAAATTTTAGATTATCGAACTTTTAAATAGAATAGGGAAAAGTAAGCGAAATTTTATGATTTTTTTTTTTTTTGAGTAGGCTTACTCATAGGTATATTTTATCTAAAAAAACAATTTTTCAGAAAATCTTTGAAAATGCCTTGAATCGTCAAAAAATGCAATGAAAAAACGTTTTATAGCATTTTTTAATATTTATAAAGTATTTACATATTTTTAAAAAAATCCCATTAAAAATCTATAATAAATCAATATTATTATAGAATATTTCATATTATTTTTCAAAAAATACATGAAACATTAAAATCTTTGAAAAATGTACTAAAATGGTATTTTATTGCATATTTCGACGTTTTAGAGCGGTTTGAGTGCTTTTCTTTCAAAACTCATTTTTTAGCTAAAATACTTAGATTATCAAACTTTTAAATAGAATTTCTACTGCAATTGAAATTTATGGGAAAAGTAAGTGAAATTTTATGATTTTTTTTGAGGAGGCTTACTCATAGGTATATTTAATATAAAAAAATAGTTTTTCAGAAAATCCTTGAAAATGCCTTGAATCGTCAAAAAATGCAATAAAATAACGTTTTATATTTTATATTTTTGCGCATTTATGAATTATTTACATTTTTTAAAAATCCCTTTAAAAATCTATAAAAATCAATATTATTATACAATATTTCATATTATTTTTCAAAAAATACACGAAACTTAAAAATCTCAGAAAAAATGTCTAAAATGGTATTTTAGTGCATATTTCGACAGTTTTAAGCATTTTGAGTGCTTTTCTGACAAAACTCATTTTATAGCTAAAATATTTAGATTATCAAACTTTTAAATTGAATTTCTACTGCAATTGAAATTTACGGGAAAAGTAAGCGAAATTTTATAATTTTTGGGGGGGAGGCTTACTCAGGTATATTTTATCTAAAAAAAAACAGTTTTTCAGAAAATCTTTGAAAATGTCTTGAATCGTCAAAAAATGCAATGAAATAACGTTTTATAGCATTTTTTATAATTTATAAATTATTTACATATTTTTAAAAAAATCCAAATAAAAATCTATAAAAATCAATATTATTATACAATATTTCACATTATTTTTCAAAAAATACATGAAACATTAAAATCTTTGAAAAATGTACTAAAATGGTATTTTATTGCATATTTCGACGTTTTAGAGCGGTTTGAATGCTTTTCTGACAAAACTCATTTTTTAGAAAAAATACTTAGATTATCAAACTTTTAAATTGAATTTCTACTGCAATTGAAATTTACGGGAAAAGTATGGGAAATTTTATTATTTTTTTTTCAGGAGGCTTACTCATAGGTATATTTTATCTAAAAAATATAGTTCTTCAGAAAATCCTTGAAAATGCCTTCAATTGTCAAATAATGCAATAAAACAATGTTTTATAGCATTTCAGCGTATTTATAAATTATTTACATATTTTTTTAAAAATCCCTTTAAAAGTCTATAAAAATCAATATTATTATAGAATATTTCATATTATTTTTCAAAAAATACATGAAATTTAAAAATCTTAGAAAAAATTGCTAAAATGGTATTTTATTGCATATTTGGACGTTTTAGAGCGGTTTGAGTGCTTTTCTGACAAAACTCATTTTTAGAAAAAAATACTTAGATAATCAAACTTTTAAATATAATTATGTGAAAATAAGCGAAATTTTATGATTTTTTTTGAGGAGGCTTATTCATAGGTATATTTTATCTAAAAAAACTTTTTTCAGAAAATCTTTGAAAATGCCTTGAATAGTCTAAAAATGCAATGAAATAACGTTTTATAGCATTTTTTAGTATTTATAAATTATTTACATATTTTTAAAATATCCTATTAAAAATCTATAAAAATCAATATTATTATAGAATATTTCATATTATTTTTCAAAAAATACATGAAACATTAAAATCTTTGAAAAATGTACTAAAATGGTATTTTATTGCATATTTCGACATTTTAGAGCGGTTTGAGTGCTTTTCTGACAAAACTCATTTTTTAGCTAAAATACATAGATTATCAAACTTTTAAATAGAATTTCTACTGCAATTGAAATTTATGGGAAAAGTAAGCGAAATTTTATTGTTTTTTTTTTAGGAGGCTTACTCATAGGTATATTTTATCTAAAAAAATAGTTTTTCAGAAAATCCTTGAAAATGCCTTGAATCGTCAAAAAAATGCAATAAAATAACGTTTTATAGCATTTTTGCGTATATATGAATTATTTACATATTTTTTAAAAATCCCTTTAAAAATCAATAAAAATCAATATTATTATACAATATTTCATATTATTTTTCAAAAAATACAAGAAACATAAAAATCTCAGAAAAATGTGCTAAAATGGTATTTTAGTGCATATTTCGACGTTTTAGAGCGGTTTGAGTGCTTTTTGACAAAACTCATATTTTAGCTAAAATACTTAGTGTCAGGGGAACGCCTTCCACCTGAACAAATAATAATGGAAAAAATAATAAAAACAAATAAATACTCTTGGATATGAAATAAACTAAGAATTTTAAGTTTTTGTGGTTCTGGCAGGATGGAGAGTAGGAGAATATAAGCCCAGGTTGAGTCTCTGATGTAGACGAGATGTTGGATGGTTATCCTGGGTAGTTAAGAATTCTCGTATGCCACTTGGTCGAGGTACGTAAGATTTTGAACGGAAAGTAGACAAAACCCAAGTCAGAGAGACGTATATCTAGCTCCTTCAAAACTGGCGTCTGTACCAAACTGACCAGGCCATCAGCAGAGCTGATAAAAAGAAAATAAAAAATAGTTACCACAAGTAAGTAAACAAAAACATGTAAGAAAGAAAAGGATAACATGTTTACTTTAAGATGGTAGAAATTATTGGTAACCTTAAATTAACCACAATTAAAATACCCTTGGTAGAGCACCTTACCTGTTCAGGAGAAGAGTGGAGGTGTAGTGTCTCTCCACAGTTTCACTGTCACCAGAAAAGGGTGGGGTTCTGATTCGGCCCGCAGAGGGTAGCACCGGCTGAACCCGTGAATGACCGCCAGACTAACAACCTTAACCCATAATTAGACTACTTTTCCTCACAATACCCCCTTTCCAAAACTTATGGTCAAAGGTAATAAGTTAAACAGAGGGAAAAGCACTATGTACAACCTCGGCTCAGCCAATCTGAAAAGTGGTTTTCAGAGCCAGAGATATAAATAACCTTAAACTTGTAGGCCTGAATAGCCAAAGCCCATCTCAAGAGTCTGCTATTTGTACCTTTGAAGTTTTCTAAATACATGAGTGGCTTGTGATCAGTTTCAAGTATGAAGGGTTTCCCATACAAGTAGTATTTGAACCTACTTATACCCCATACTAAGGCGTAACATTCCTTTTCCACAGTAGAGTATCTTTCTTCCCGTGGTAGAAGATTCTTACTAGCAAAAGATACCGGGAACGGAGTCTCATCGTAATACTGAAGTAACACAGCACCGAGTCCAGAATGAGAGGCATCTGTTCGGAGACAAAAAACTTCGTTAACATCTGGTAATTTTAGGACAGGAGGGTTCGAAAATATTCTTTTAATTTGTTCGAAGCTTTGTTTTGCTTCATCAGAACAAACCAGTGGTTCTTTCACATTCTTTTTTAAATAGTCAGTGAGAATGGAGGTCAGACCACTTAAGTTTGGGACAAAACTTCTGTAAGTTTACAGATCCGAGAAACTTCTTAGCAACTTTTTGTACTAGGAAAAGTGCATTCAAGTACAGCTTTAGTTTTGTTAGGAATAGGAGATAAAGAATTGTCTGATATAATGAACCCCAAGATTGTATTTGGAAGTAACTCAAGAAAACACTTCTGTGGTTTGACTGTAAGGCATGAGCTCTTAATCTCTTTAAAACAAGGACAGTGTTGACAGATGATCTTCCCAGACATGAGTCATGATGTAAATGTTATCAAAATACACCGAAACATTCTTTAAGTCAGAGAGGACTATTCTCATAAGCCTAATATAAGTGGCACATGCGGTGACCAAACCAAAAGGCATTGTCATTGTGCGATATTGCATTAGTCCTCTATGAGTGGGGAAAGCAGTGTATGGTTTAGAGTCCGGGTGTAAAGACACCTGATGGTATGCTTGTGAGATATCTAATTCAGAGAAGAACTTACAGTCATGGAATTTATACAAGTCATGATCAATTACTGGCATGGGTTCAGCATCCCATTTAGTAATGGTATTTAAATAACGGAAATCTTGGGCCAGTCTGTAAGAATTATCTGGTTTCTTAACCATTACAACTGGAGAACAGAAAGCTGATTTAGAAGGTTCTATAATCTTTAACTTTAAGAGTTTGTCCACTTCGTTATCAAATGTTTGTCGTAAGTGAACAGGGACAGGATAGACTTTCCGTCTGCCTGGTTCCTGTGCTGATAATTCAATCTTGTGTATAACCGTAGTGGTAAGTCCTGGGATTTCTGTGAATACATCTGAATACGTATGTACTATGGCACTTACTTGAGACTTTTGTTTACACGATAGTTCACTGTTGATGTTGACATTTGAGTTATGGGTGGCAGAATCATCAGTTAAGATATCCAGTAGTTCCTTCGATTCTGTGCGAGATTCGTCATCTATAATACAAATTTTACATTCGTAAGAATCATGACTGCTAACTAAGCTGTAAGACAAAGTGTCTTCATCAAAGGTGTTTAAGCAAAGATTAACTTCTCTACGGTGATACCGCTTTAAAATATTGACGTGGTACATTCTTTCCTTACCCTTGAAATCCAAGATGTAATCTACCTTATTATAGACCTTGGTTACCTTATACGGCCCTCGCCAGGTAATTTAATAATTTGTTGGATTTGTCCGGCAAAAGAACTAGTACCTCATCACCAACATTAAACTTACGTTGGGAAACTCTTATGGTCAAAATATGTCTTGTAAGTTTCCATAGACACATTAAGGTTTTTGACAACCAAATCAGCAGTTTCTTCCAATCTTTCCCTAAGGTCTAGGAGAAACTGGTAAGTGTTTTGTACTTCTGGGTTTATATCCTTAGACCACAGTTCATTCAGGATATATAGTGGTCCACGAGCTTGTCTTCCATAAAGTAATTCAAAAGGGGAATATCCCAGAGAGTCACTAGGAATCTCCCTCATTGCAAAGAGAGCACATGGTAGATATCTATGCCAGTCAGTTGGTTTAAGAATACAGAGTTTCTTTAATATAGACTTAAGGATGGCATGTTGGCGTTCCACTCTTCTATTACACATTGGATGATAAGGTGTAGTGAAAAGCGGTTTAACACCCACAAGTTGATAAACTTGTTCCATTACTTCTGACGTGAATTGAGTCCCTTGATCAGACAGAATTTCACGTGGAATACCGACCCGTGAAAAAATGCACAATAAAGCTTCAGCTACTTCTATGGATGTGATGGATTTTAAGGGTACCGCCTCAGGGAAGCTGGACGCATAGTCTATCATAGTCAAAATATACTTATGACCTCCTGATGAACGAGGAGTGAGGGGACCAACTATATCCACTGCAACTCTAGCAAATGGAACTGAAAAAATTGGCCTTTTGACCATGGGAACCCTCTTAGTTCTACCCTTTTGAGAGGAAAGTTGACATACGTGACATGATCTACAGTACTTATAGATGTCAGAGGACATCCCAGGCAAAGTACAAGTCTTTGATCTTATCATAGGTCTTCCTATGGGAGAAATGGCCAGAGACAGGCAGGTCATGAGAAATTTTCAAAATAGTCTCACGACAATCCCTAGGAATGACTAATAGACTTTTTCCCACCTCATTGGGATTGTCAGCAGTCACTATAGTCCTGTATAGAAGATTACTTTTGAACTCAAATTTATAACTAAACTTCTTTCTTTTAATCACATTGTCATTTAAAGCTAGCTTTCGGGTTTCCTCTAAGGAAGGACAAGTCTTCTGGAGACCTTCCAAATCTAGGTGTGACAGCTCAATAGGTTTTCCTTTGGAAAGTACTAAAGGATGGATGGGTTTTACCTTAGATTGAGCTCTGGTAAGGACGTTAACCGTGTCCAGTTGTGGGGAAGATTCAGTCACCTGTGGTATTTCCTCAGTTTCTGTGCAGATTTGTTTTGATGACTGCTTCTCTAAGGTTTTTCCAAGAGTCTCATGATTATCCGAACTCTGAGTTGAGTTATCCTGATTATTTACTTCTGGAGATTCTAGGGAAGAAACAGAAGTATCAAGTTTATCTTTTCCGGAATAATTTGAAAACCTTACACAGTCTAATTCAGATGGGAAGGTCGCCCCTTCTATGTTCCCAACCAAAACAGAACAAGAAGTTATTGGGGCCACCACTGCTTCTACCCAACCAGTAAACCATTTGCAGTTAATGAAACATCTGAGAGTAGGAAACTCATCACTTCTTCCTAAGTAGTCAGTTAATTTAGTACTTTTATACCGGGTTGAATCTAAGTTAGGAAAGAGTTTACTTGAAATAACAATACAAGAACACCCAGTATCCCTAAGAATGGTGGAAACATTCCTGCCATTAACAGTACCTTCACTAAAAGGTGCGTTAATATTAGCTTCGGTGAAACACTTTCCAATATTCTCACCTTTTTTTCTTGGGACAGTCTGGACGTCTGTGTCCCAATTCGTTACAGTTGTAACATTTTACTGGGAAAATAGTTTGGATGACTCAGATTGTTTAGGTACAACAGATTTATATCCACTACGCTCTTTAGGGTAGTTATTATGAACGCAGGCGTATATATCTGCCGCTTGTGCCATTTCGGAAGCTGTGTGAACGTCACGTTCTTTAATAAAGATACGTAAGTCAGAGTTAACAGAAGAGAGAAATTGGTCTCTCACCATAAGGTCGCGTAATGAATCAAAGTCATGATCAACTTCGGCACTATCAATCCAACAATCAAACAATCTGAAAAGTGTTGTCAGATACTGCATATAATTCTGATTGGGAGATATTTTAGTGTGCCGAAACTCAGACCTGTAATGATGGGTGGTCTTCTTGAAAGCCTGTAAGATAGCTTTCTTAAGTAGAGGATAATCAGTGATTACGTCAGCTGGTAAGGTGGAATATACGTCTAAAGCTGTACCTGATAGAAGTAATCCAAGCCTTGTAGCCCAAGAATCTGAGGGCCACTCACAGAGTGTGGCAGTGTTCTCGAATCTGGTGATATATGCCGCGATGTCATCCTGCTCTGTGAAAGGTGGAATTTGAGGCATCCTAATATTAGATTCGTGGGTAGGGTATTCTAGTACCCCTTCATCTATTTTATGCTTAGATAGCTCTACCTTCTTGGCTTCCAATTCCAGCCTTAACTGTTCTAACTTTGACTTTTCTTCAATCTCCTTCATCCTGAAGGCTACTTCCCTTGCCTGAACTGTCTTCTCTAGCAACCCTTTCCTGTTCTCGTTTGTCCTCACGAGCAATCCTTTCATTTTCCCGAGCTATTCTTTCCTGTTCCTTTTTCTCTTCTCGAGCTAGTCTTTCCTGTTCCTTTTTCTCTTCTATAGCTAGTCTCTTCTCGAGCTAGTCTTTCCTGTTCCTCCTGTTTAGCTAGAGCTAGTCTTTCCTGTTCCTCCTGTTTAGCTAGAGCTAGTCTTTCCTGTTCCTCCTGTTTAGCTAGAGCTAGTCTTTCCTGTTCCTCCTGTTTAGCTAGAGCTAGTCTTTCCTGTTCCTTTTTCTCTTCTATAGCCATTTTAGCAGTAATATAACTATCGAGAGACTGGCCTGTAAATCCCATGTCTTTTCCAGCCTTTAACCAGAAATCTAACGAATCCATAGTAAGAAAATATAATACAAACCAAACAAGTTGATCTTAAATTAACAACTGAAACGACTGTTTCAAAAGAGGGACCTCGTCCGCACACTTTCTAAACCTTCCCAAAGAAGAAAATGAAATAATATTTTCAACTTGGAAGTAAATCTAGTGGGCTCAAAAGCCTTCACTAAGATAAATAAACACGGTTCACCCAGGAGGGTTTATTATGGAAGTTCCTCAGGTCCAACAATAATGAGTAAACTTCTAAACCCAACCCAAGAACCAAACAACTGTAAGTCAAAGACTACCAGTAATGACTTGACACCTCAAAGATACGAACTCACCCTTTTCAATCTTAAATGTTATACTCACGAACCAGTAGAACCATCAGGAAGATGTAGCCTCAAGAGTCGTATCCTGGCAAGGTCGCCATTGTCAGGGGAACGCCTTCCACCTGAACAAATAATGGAAAAAATAATAAAAACAAATAAAGACTCTTGGATATGAAATAAACTAAGAATTTTAAGTTTTTAATAAAATATATAAAAAAATAGGCCTTTGTGGTTCTGGCAGGATGGAGAGTAGGAGAATATAAGCCCAGGTTGAGTCTCTGATGTAGACGAGATGTTGGATGGTTATCCTGGGTAGTTAAGAATTCTCGTATGCCACTTGGTCGAGGTACGTAAGATTTTGAAGCGGAAGAGTAGACAAAACCCAAGTCAGAGAGACGTATATCTAGCTCCTTCAAAACTGGCGTCTGTACCAGCTGACCAGGCCAGCAGCAGAGCTGATAAAGAGAAAATAAAAAATAGTTACCACAAGTAAGTAAACATAACATGTAAGAAAGAAAAAGGATAACATGTTTACTTTAAGATGGTATAAATTACTGGTAACCCTAAATTAACCACAATTAAAATACCCTTGGTAGAGCACATTACCTGTTCAGGAGAAGAGTGGAGGTGTAGTGTCTCTCCACAGTTTCACTGTCACCAGGTAAGGTAACTACCATCAGAAAAGGGTGGGGGTTCTGATTCGGCCCGCAAGAGGGTAGCACCGGCTGAACCCGTGAATGACCGCCGGCAGACTAACAACCTTAACCCATAATTAGACTACTTTTCCCTCACACTTAGATTATCAAACTTTATATTGAATTTCTACTTCAATTGAAATTTACGGGAAAAGTAAGCAAAATTTTATTATTTTTTTTTAGGAGGCTTACTCATAGGTATATTTTATCTAAAAAAACAGTTTTTCAGAAAATCTTTGAAAATGCCTTGAATAGTCTAAAAATGCAATGAAATAACGTTTTATAGCATTTTTTAGTATTTATAAAATATTTACATATTTTTAAAATATCTTATTAAAAATCTATAAAAATCAATATTATTATAGAATATTTCATATTATTTTTCAAAAATACATGAAACATTAAAATCTTTGAAAAATGTATTAAAATGGTATTTTATTGCATATTTCGACGTTTTAGAGCGGTTTGAGTGCTTTTCAGACAAAACTCATTTTTTAGCTAAAATATTTAGATTATCAAACTTTTAAATAGAATTTCTACTGCAATTGAAATTTATGGGAAAAGTAAGCGAAATTTTATGATTTTTGGGGGGGAGGCTTACTCATAGGTATATTTTATCTAAAAAAAACAGTTTTTAGGAAAATCTTTGAAAATACCTTAAATCGTCAAAAAATACAATGAAATAACGTTTTATAGCATTTTTTAATATATATAAATTATTTACATATTTTTAAAAAATCCCATTAAAAATCTTTAAAAATCAATATTATTATAGAATATTTCATATTATTTATCAAAAAATACATGAAACATTAAAATCTTTGAAAAAAATTATTTTATTGCATATTTCGAAGTTTTAGAGCGGTTTGAGTGCCTTTCTGAAAAGCACTCAAACCGCTCTAAAACGTTGAAATATGCAATAAAATACCATTTTAGCAAATTTTTTCAAGATTTTTAAGTTTCATGTATTTTTTGAAAAATAATATGAAATATTCTATAATAATATTTTTTATAGATTTTTAAAAGGATTTTTAAAAAAATATGTAAATAATTTATAAATACACAAAAATGCTATAAAACGTGGTCAGTCGCAGCCCAGCTCTGGTGGTGCGAGGGTGTGTGGTGCTCTGACCTGACCCCTGGCGACGCTTTACAGCACTTTGGTTTTCCAAAGCAACATGGCGACAGCAGGGAGGAGACGTCTGAACACTGTCTGTGTTGACCTTGTGACTGGTGTTCTAAACCCTGCAACGGCCGGGACTGTCTTACCGACGATATTACGAGATGTGTATGGTCTTGACATAGGAGATTTGTATGGCGTTGCCCTGAATGGGATGAATAGAGTATTTGTGAAGCTACTGACGGCAGAAGTTTATGAACGACTCGTAGATCGACACCAGGATCATGTCTACACGGTGCACACTGGCCTTCAGGTACGATTGAAGGACGTTTCACGTACGTACACTTGGGTACGTTTGAAGAACGTCCCATTCGAAGCGGACCCGACGGACATCAGTACGGTCTTCAGTGTGTATGGTACGATACACGCAGCAACACCTGGAAAGTGGAGCGAGGGACCGATGATGGGCCTTCCTGAGGGGTCGTACTCATTGAAAATGACATTGAAGCACCCCATACCATCCTACGTTGTTATACCAGACTTCAGGACTCAAGTGTACGTGACCTACATGGGACAGCGCAGGACGTGTCGCCTGTGTGGCACCTACGATCATGTGGCGGCTGACTGCATGAGGAGGACGGGACCCAGACAAGTGCCAGAGCAACGAGTAGTGAAAGTGCAGGCGCAGAGAGAGGAACGGAAGGAGGAGACGCAACGGGAGAAGCAGACGAAACTCTGGAGTGAGATTGTGGAGGGTTCTGAGGTGGTTTGTCAGACCCTAACACAGGAATCTGTTATACCAGTGGTTGACTGTGATCACCAGGAGAGTTCGGCAGAAGAGGTACCACTGGAACAAATATTAAAGGAAATATTGGACGACCCTTTGCCGGTGCTAAGTGTAAGCACTAATGATGGTTTGATAAATGCAGTAAATGTGGTGGAAAGTGTGGAGAGTGCCAGTCCAGTGGAACAACAATTAATTATGGAGGATGTGCAGGTGGAGGTCCATCAGACCGAGGATGCAAGTAGTGTGGAAGATATAAAGAGGACACGTAAAAGGTCTGGCAATTCATCAGGCAGTGAGGATGTGCTGACACCGGCGCAGAGGATCTGTAAAAGCAATCTCAGTGCGGAAGCTACAAAAAGATCTAGGTTTACCAGAGAGGGTACTTAAGGAGGGAAGCAACGGTAAATGAGTGCTGGGAGTCAGGGTACAACTTCCACAGAGGCTCAGGGGCAAACTCCTTTTGATATAGTTTTCAAGTGTTTAAACACTTAATGTAAATGGCTGAGGGATGAAATTAAGAGGGCTTGGGTGGAGTGTACACTATGTGGAAGGTGCATGGTGTGACAGCGTTTCATACAGGAACACAATTATAGTGTGGTGGGAATTACTTTTGAATGATGCTGTGCTGCCTGTGTTCATCCAGTAGATTTAAAGGGGGTGAAGTGGCAGCAGCATGGAAATAAGCCCTTTCAAACCTTGAGATGGAGGAGGAGTGTGGGGTATTGGTTAGGAGTAGATGGGGAGGAGGGAGTTAGGGGGTATGTTTTTTAGGGAGTGTACATATAGCAGAGGCGGGCAAGGAAGGTAAAGGTGGATTTTGTTTGGGATTACATGATTTATGCATGTCGGGATTTGCCAATGTAAATAATTGTTGGAGGATTTTAATTGTGTAATTAGGAGAGGGATGTAGAGCCGAGGGAGGAGGTTGTGTACTTGCAGACTTTAAGAGACGTACTTAGGAGTGGTAGGTTTGAAAACATTTAGATTGGGTGGAGGCTAGACTAGACAGGATTTATGTAACAGGTAGCGTAGCAGTGGGGGTGCAATATTTGGATGTGGGTTTCACGGATCAGAGTGTTGGTGGAGGTGGAGGAAGGGGGTTGCAAAATGGTATATATGGAAATTAACGTTCAATAGTTATTAAAGAGTGATATAAAAGGAGGAATTTAGGATTGGTGGGGTTTTGGATGGCAGTAGGGAGGGGGGCTGGTGGATTGGTGGTAAGTAAGGCAGTTCGGCATACAAGCTATCACATATATCAGAGGTTGGGAAGGGAAGAAGCGGGATGGAGACATACGGTTTACAAAATTACATTGAGGGCCTCTTGAAAGACTACAGGATATGGAGGACATAGAATGACAGAGGAAATTAAGGTGTTGAAAGATAGGTTGAAGACCTTGCAGCAGAATGAGAGGTTTGGCAATGTAGAATGAAAGCAGAATGGATGATGTCAGGGGGTGACAGACCACAATATGTTTTGGGGAAGGTAAACAGAGAGACGATAGAATGTCATTGGAGACATCTGGAAGTGGATGAAAATAGGGGAATTATGTGAAGGGTATGAGAATAAATTTCCACGAAGGAATGAACGTGTATGCTGATATGAAGCTCAAGGCACATGAGCAGTGTGGGGTATGGAGTAGAAGGAAAGGACATTTTATTGGGAAAGATTATTACTTCACCACTTGGCAAGGGATGGGGTGTTGGAAGGCTGATGACAAGTATATGGTGATGACACAGGCTGGCTGGTGATTGGCCACCCCCTCTGATGTGGCGCAGGAACCGCTGATTCTGCAATGTGAGATGACCTGAGCCATCCATTCCTAGATCAAGTAGATGTCAAATGGCTTGTTTCACTATCATGGCAGCTACACTGGTCCTGGTCCTATCCTCGTGCTGATTCCCGGTCTTGTTTTGCAGAATCACCCATGACCGGGCGCTAAGGTGGAGCTGCCGGGTGTGGTACACGGCCGACTTGCTTGGTAAACCTCAGTCGGAGGGCCTCATGCCCCATGTTTGACGCCACACTGGGTGAATTCAAAGTGCTGCGGAATACCTGCATCCCTGGGCGATGGGTAGGATTTCCTGGAAGATTCTGCCGAAGCATGATTTGTGCGCTGGTGACATGTTGGTCTGAGGGTCTGGCGTGTTTCGATCAGCCAAGCCGGCAGCTACTGCCTCTGTGTCGAGGCTGCCATTCATGCCTGTGGTAAAAGTACTGTCGCAAGCGCCATGACTTGACAGCCACCTCCGCCCGCCTCCTGCTGGCTACGCTGATGACATGCTATGTCTCACGCCCCATCATTGTAGAAGTGACGCCTCGTTTCTTTGCAGTGAACCTGCGGCCTGTCCGTGTTCAATTCCGCACGACGAACGCTGTAAGTAATTGAGAAGGTTGTGATGAAGCCCCCAAATGACTCTAGATGCAACAACATGCGCTAGCTACTGAACTCCGTCCACACGACTGGCACCCAATGCCCACGCAACATGCAGAAGTCAGCGGCAATGGCTTGGAAGGGGTTGCTTGGTACACATGGTTGTACTCAGTGGCACGCATTGTTGGGAAGCGTGACATTCCCCAGCACACATGGCACCTGGACTGCGGCTGCTGATATCTCTCTGGTGATGCCGGGCCAAAAGACGCCCCAATGCCCTACACTGTGCATGCGACTGTGCCTTGGTGAGCAGCATGAAGTGTTCGTAGTACTCCTCATTCCGAAGTGCCCGTGGTATCACAATCCTGTGGTCCATCATGACGATTTGCCCACGAGAGATAATCTGTCGTGTACTGCCAGTGCACGGTTGCAGCCCTCGGTAAGTATCGCTGGATGGTTCAGGCCTGCTGGACCTGAGTGTAAATGTGAGCCTGTATGTTGTCGTAGACATTTATTGAAATTGTATTTCCTTCAAAATTAATTAGATTATCTCCAGATCTTTGTCTTTCTTCATCAGTAATTCCTCAGGATATATCCTTCTCACCAGCATGATGTACACTATACAAGTGGAGTAGCAGTGCACTGGTTCAGGCCAGCTTGCAAAGACAGACAACTTCCACACCAGCTCTATAGGTATTCTCCCACGACAAATTAAGAAAGGGTAATATCGGGCCACCTTGTCATCAGAACTGCATTTTATTCGTTGACCGAAATCGCTGATTTGATGATGGCCCCATCACATCCCTAATGATGGTTGCTGACAGGGAGTCATGTAACGCGCTCTAACATGCCCAATAGCGCGTTACGTCGTACATTTGAAGAGTATGTAACCTTTATTCGATGCATGTTAACACACTCCACATAGGCTCCAACCAGCGAACCATCGTTAAGGGCTTCCAGATAAATTCCATCATCAAATCAACGACACCGGGTTCAGCCAATTAAAATGTTAGCTTTACAATGACAAAGGTGACGTGGTTACTACTCGCGGTTTGTCATTGGAATTCCTGCATAGAGTTTATTGGAAAGTTGTCTGTCTTTGGCTGCTGCTTAGCTCAGACACAACTGTGGCGTGCACTAAACACTACTCCTTTGTATATAGTGTACATATGTGTAAAATAGCACTTTGCTATACTTGGTGAAGGAAAAGACAAAGTCTTATATAATCACAATTATTTGGTGAAGGAAAAGACAAAAGTCTTATATAATCCCAATTACTTGGTGAAGGAAAAGACAAAAGTCTGGAATTAATCTAATTAATTTTTGAAAGTGAAATAATTTCAAACATCTTCTACTGTGTTTCTTTGTTCCAAGCTCACTTACACCAGGTTAACAGGCCATTGAACCTGAGGTTGAAATTGGGCCACCTACATAAAGGAGCCACCTACATAAAGGAGCCACTTACATCAAGGAGCCACCTACATAAAGGGGGTCACCCATCAAGGAGCCACCTACATCAAGAAGCCACCTACATCAAGGAGCCACCTACATCAAGGAGCCACCTACATCAAGGAGCCACCTACATCAAGGAGCCACATACATCAAGGAGCCACCTACATCAAGGGTCCACCTACATCAAGGAGCCACCCACATCAAGGGGCCACCACATAAGGCCACCTACATAAAGGGCCACCACACGGGGTCCCCTTTCCCATCAAAGAGCCACCTACATCAATAGGCCACCTACATAAAGGGGGCCACCTACATAAAGGGGCCACCACATCAAGGAGCCACCCATCAAGGAGCCACCTCCCCCCAAGGAGCCACCTACATCAAGGAGCCACTCACATTAAGGGCCACCTACATCAAGGAGCCACCCTACATAAAGGGGGCCACCTACATCATGAGCCATTTATATCAAGGGGCCACCTACATCAAGGGGCCCCCCACATCAAGGACCACTCACATCGGAGCCACCACACGGGCCACCTACATCCCATCTAACGAGGCTGGCATCCTGTTGCACTCCGACATACTATAAAACCCCCCTTTTGGTTATGCACAGCTTTTCTGGCAACTTGGGGAACAACCGCCAGAATGCCACTCACAACAGTCGGCTAATATCAAGGTACCTATTTATTGCTAGGATCAGGGCAGAAAGAAAACATGCCAGCTTTTTACCCGTGAAGAGATCGATCCGACCCTTAGTGTGTGAGCTGAGACGTACAACCCCAAACCATGAGCACCTTGGGGGGGGTGTCACGGCCTTCTCGGTTATCCCAGACCCCACATACCAGCAAAAAACTTTTGAACTTTCATGTGTATCTGATACTTGGGGAGGGTCCGGGGGGCATGACCAGGGGGCCCTCATGGTGGATCAGGGTTGATCAACCAGGCTGTTACTGTTGGCCGCCCCAAACCACGTACGAACCACAGCCCGGCCCGGTCAGGTACTGACTTTAGGTGCCCGTCCAGTGCCTCTGAAGACGCCCGGTTTATTGGTAACCCCCCTTTTATATGCTGGGAGGCAGTTTAAAGTCTTGCCCTGACACTTACTGTTATTTTTTGTCATCAAAGAGGGCAATCCCCACTTTCAAAGGGATGTTTCATCGTTCAAGTCACAGATGAATAAATTAAAAACTTTTCGTTTGTAAAATGCTTCGTGAGATAACCTATTTGTTAACAGTTAAATGTTGAGTATATAGCGTGATGCAGCGGTACGATAAAAATTTTATAAAATAATAAAATAATACTGCTGGTTGAACACCGTTGGTGGCAGATCAAGGTCAAAAAAAGTGTTGCTCACACTAAACCCCTCTTTGGGACCAGAACTTCCTCAACACTGTTAATTCAACCCCGGAAGGACAAAAGTGTGGTGGGCCCACCCCTGTACAGTGACACAGGCCTCACCCAGGTACAGTGACACAGTGGTACCTCAAGTGACAGTGACACAGTGTGGGCCCACCCAGTGGTGCCCCCACCCAGCAATGACAGTGTGGTGCCTCACCCAGTGTAAGGGGAATGTGAGTGAACTTTCAATTTAAAAGACAATAAAAAGTACTATCAACCAATACGTAAATTTTTAAAAAGTAAGATCACAAAATTTTTACATTTTTATCGGGGAGTTGAGAACAATAATAAAAAGAACTTCAACTGAATTTTTGATTAAGATTCAGGAGGCACTGGTCAGTCCATCCATCATTCTATCATGCAGGAGGAGCCACATGTCCATGGTGACCCAAAATAAGACTAGTCACCACTACCGCCTGGCTGGGTTAAGGGGGAAACTTTTGGGAGGTTAAAACACCACCACCAGATGCAGACCAAACAAGATGTAACCTTGCCGTTGGGTTATTGGGCACACCGCGTCATTATGTACTGGAGTGGGTAAATTAATGAATTCAGAGACTACTCATTCAGAAATGTTCAAGATATGTCAGATTTTATCCAGGGGGTATATTAAGACCCATTCTGAAAATACCCTGACTTTGCCCCGTAAATAAAGCATTGACACGGTGTGTGTGTGTATGTACATGTGTGATGTGTATGTATATACATGTATGTGTGATGTGTATATGTATATGTATGTGTGTGACCAACAATTAAAATTTCAAACCCCCAAAAACTCATTACAGTTGTGGGTGGGGAATTTAAAGGGTTGCTCATTTTTTTAATTCATGAGGCAAAAACCCTGTACAGACGTAAGAAATTTACTATAAGGGTTCATTACCTTGAACAGTGAAAAATTTAATTTTTCCATTGACCTTGTTCAGCTATCCCAAAATTTGGGCCCAGTCTCTGACCCTATATATACCTCAATCTGCAAATACCTTT
>WNWK01039759.1:0-17298 GCA_009830355.1 Cherax destructor
GCACCTCTCGCAACACGCTTCCTTGATTTCATTTCCTTGGCTCGATGGAAGGATGGTTGTATAGGCTTTGCCATACAGCCTGACCTGCTCAGGAGTACTTCACTTTCATATTTTTCAATGATCTTTTTTTCCCAGTTCTCCGTTTCGGGGGAGCTTTCTTTGGGCCCATGGTGGCTTTTTTTAGCAGTTGCAAGCACTAAAAACAAGGAATGACAAAATGGGAGGCGGGGGAAATCACACTTTAAACAATGGCACACTGACTCTGGATGGAGTGTTGGGCCTTGCAGGCCACGCATGCGTGTCCAGGATGAATTACAATTCCAATATCTACGAATACCAAAACCAATATTTTACGAAAATTTTTACTAATTCAATTTTACAAAATACGACTACAAAACCGGGGTCCACTGTTGGAGACATTATCCTGACCCTGACTTTGAAAAGGCGATAAATGACAGCCCGCCCCTGGGCCCCAGGCCCAGACCGGGAACTCCGTGTTCATCAAGAACTGCAAAAGCCCCTATCACTGCTTTTAAACCAAAGGAGAGGAGCATGGACACCAGCTGAAAGTTAATAAAAACAGACATAGCCCCACTCCACAAAGGGGCAGTAAAGCATTGGAAAGAACTGCAGACCAATAGGTTAAAATCCCATATCATAAAAATCTTTGAAAGGTTTCTAAAACAAAAATGCCACTCATCTAGATACCCATCTTACACAACCCAGGGCAGCATGGGTTTAGAGCAGGTCGCTCCTGTCTGTCTCAACTACTAGACCCTACAACAAGGTCTGGATGCTCTAGAAGATAAACAGAATGCAGATGTTATATACAAAGACTTCGCAAAAAGCCTTTGACAAGTGTGACCATGGTGTAATAGCACACAAAATGCGTGATAAAGAAATAACTGGAAAAGTTAGCAGATGGATCTATTTCCTAACAAATAGAACACAAAGAGTAGTAGTCAACTGAGTAAAGTCAGGGGCTACAGTGAAAGCTCTGTTCCACAAGGCACAGTACTCGCTCCCATCTTGTTCCTCATCATCATATCGGACATAGACAGGGATATAAACCACAGTGCCGTGTCTTCCTTTGCAGATGACGCCCGAATCTGCATGACAGTGTCCACCATTGAAGACACTGCAAGACTCCAAGCAAGACATCAACCAAATCTTTAAATGGGCTGCAGAAAACAATATGAAGTTCAATGATGAGAAATTTAATTACTCAGATTGGAAAACGTGAGAAATTAAAATTTCATCAGAGTATAAAACAAATTCCAACAACATAATAGAGCGAAAAACTAATGTCAAAGACCTGGGAGTGATCATGTCAGAGGATCTCACCTTCAAGGACATAACACTAGCAATCGATCTGCTAGAAAAATGACAGGATGGATAATGAGAACCTTCAAAACCAGGGATGACAAGCACATGATGACACTTTTCAGGTAGCTTGTTCTATCTAGGCTGGAATATTGCTGCACACTAACTGCACCTTTCAAGGGAGGTGAAATTGCTGACCTATAAAATGTCAGAGAACCTTCACAGCACGCATAACTGCAATAAACCACCTCAATTATGACAACGCTTGAAGTTCCTAAACCTGTACTTCCTAGAATGCAGGGGAGAGATACATTATTATATACACTTGGAAAATCAAACTTGCACATGAGAATCACTCCCTATGAAAGCAAAAGACTCGGCAGACAATGCAACATCCCCCCAATGAAAAGCAGGGTGCCACTAGCACATTGAGAGACAACACAATAAGTGTCAGGCGCCCAAGACTGTTCAACTGCCTCCCAGCGTACATAAGGGGATTACCAGTGACCACTGGCTGTCTTCAGGCAGGCACTGGACAGGCACCTAAAGTCGGTAGCTGACCTGCTGAGCTGTGGTTCGTCGTCGGACTGTGTGCGGCCAGCAGTAACAGCCTGGTTATAACAAAGGAACAATACCGTGACTGGAACAATACACACACAACCCGCACAAATAAAAAGAGAGGAGCTTAACGCGTTTCGGTCCGACTTGACCATTTACAAAGTCCACTAACACATAACAAGGGGAAGGGGTATATATAGGCAGGCAGACAGGGGAGGGCACAAGAGAGTGGGGTAATAATGGTGGTAGTAGTAGAAGTGGTAGTAGAAGTAGTAGTGGAGTCAGTCATAGTCTAGGAAAGGAGCACTGCAATGAAGCTGGCGCCGGTGGGTAGGACAAGAACACAGAGAGGAAAAGGCGAATAAAATAAAGAAGGACAAAATTAAGGCAAAAGAAAAGAAAAGAAAACCCATAGGAGAAAGAAAGGGAAGAGATGAAAGGGAAGGAATCAGGTTAAGTCACGGGTGTTCTGAAGTTTGGAGCATTTAACAATGTAATGGGAGAGGAAAGCATCAACAGAGACAAAGCCAGGGCTAAGATTCATACAGTGAAAGTTTGTATGGGAGGATTCAACCAGGCGCACTATGGAAGTTAGACACTAATAATGCTCTTTTCGTCATGTCAGAGATCACAGTCATCCTATTGATTGGTTTCTCAAAACTGTCTACCCTCGTCTTCTCCTTGTTGCAACATTCACAACACATGCCTCACACCCATACAAGAGTGTTGGTATACTATACACAGACTCCCAGCACACTCACCTTTTTCCTCTCATCAATTCTATGATTTAAATCATCTTTCATAGACTCATCCCTGACACGTCCCCTCCCAAATATCTGAATGCATTCACCTCCTCCATACTCTCTCCTCCAGTCTGATATCCAATCTTCCATTACCTAATTTTTTTATCTTCATCATCTTACTCTTTCCTATATTCACTTTTAATTTCCTTCTTTTCATGCCCTATCAAACTCATCAACAACCTCTGCAACTTATCTTCAGAATCCCCACAAAAGCACAGTGTAATCAGCAAAGAGCAACTGTAAACTCCCACTTTGTGTTAGATTCTTTATCTTTAACCACACACCTCTTGCCAACACCCAAGCATTCACTTTCTTAACTCCATCTATAAAATATTGAACAACCATGGTGACATCACACATCCCTGTCTAAGGTCTACTTTTATTGGAAATAATCTCCCTCTCACCACATACTCTAACCTGAACCTCACTATCCTCGTAAAGACTCTTCACTGCTTTCAATAACCTACCTCCTATTCTATACATTTGCAACATCTGCAACATTGCCCCTCTTTTCACCTATCATACACCTTTTCCAAATCCAGAAATGCCACAAAAACCTCTTTACCCTTATCTAAATACTTATCTAAATACCCTTATCTAAATACTGTTGGTCTACACACCCCTACCCTTCCTAAAGCCTCCTTGTTCATCTGCTATCCGCCTTACTCTTAATTCTTTCAATAATAACTCTACCATACACTTTACCAGGTATACTCAACAGACTTATTCCCTTATAATTTTTACATTCTTTTGTCCCCTTTGCCTTTATACAAAGGAACTATGCATGCTCTGCCAGTCCCTAGGTACTCTTACCCTCTTCCATACATTTATTAAATAAAAACACTAACCACTCCAAACTATATCCCCACCTTTTTTTTAACATTTCTATCTTTATTCAATCAATCCTAACTGCTTTACCCCTTTCATTCTACCCACTGCCCCACACACTTTCCCCACACTCACCACTGGTTCTTCCTCACTCCTATAAAATGTTATTCCTCCTTGCCCTATACACGAAATCACAGCTTCCTATCTTCATCAACATTTAAAAATTCCTCAAAATATTCCTCCATCTTCAGTAATACCTCTAACACTCCATTTAATATCTCTCCTCTCCTATTTTTAACTAACATATCCATTCGTTCCTTAGGCTTTCTCGACTAATTACTCTCCTCCAAACTTTCTTATTTTCAACAAAATTTGTTGAAAACATCTCACCCACTCTCTCATTTGCTCTCTTTTTACATTGCTTCACCACTCTCTTAACCTCTCTTTTCTCTCCATATGCTACTCCCTCCTTGCATCACTTCTACTTTGTAAAAACATCTCATATGCTAACTTTTTCTCTCTTACTACTCTCTTTACATCATCAGCTCATCAGCCCACCAATTGCTCTCCAAAGACTTTAAAAAAAACCTAACTGTTGGAACTACCTACAGGGTACCTCAGTCCAATACAGTGGTACCTCGGCATACGAACAGCTCCCAACTCGAACAATTATGTAAGTGTATTTTTGTAAGTGCTTTTGTAAGTGTATTTTTGGGGTCTGAACAGATTAATCTAATTTACATTACTCCTTATGGGAACAAATTAGTTTGGTATCAGCACTCGAACAGCATTCTGACGAATTAAGCTCGTAACCCGAGGTACCACTGTATTTACTTATTTAGTGAAAAATTAAGAAGCATGATAACTGACACACATATGAACACCATCTGATTATCACAGGCGATTTCAATATAAACCTCCTACATGTCCATGACCCACAAGTAACTAAACAAGTAACTTAGTTCACAAACACAATGAGCAGCTGCTTACTTCTGCCAACAGTAACAAAACCTACAAGAATCTCGGAGACTAGTGTCTCCTTACTAGACCAAATATGGACAAACACAATATCCCCATTAAAATCAGGCATAATCACAGATAACACAACTGACCACTATCCTACCTTTCTCAAAGCCAACCTAGGTAAATTGCCTCAAGGCACACTTAAAATCACCTTCCGACTACATAATGAGTCATCTATTAATAACTTTATTACAGCAATGAGTAACATCGACTGGCAAAACAAGCTAGCAATCAACCCAGATATTGATGAATGTGTTAATAATTTTTTAAAAAAGACCTAATACCTCTAAGAGACTTAACAGCCCCTGGCTTAACAGCATCCTCAAATCCATTAATAAAAACACCTATATGAAAAGCAGTACAGATTGGAGCTAATACATAGAGACCAGACTAACGTTATTCGTCAATACTAACGAGCCTGATAAGGTCAAAAAAACTGTATTGAAGGAGATTAGATGCGCTTGGTAGGTCATTGATGTAAATGAGAAGAGAAGTGAGCCAAGGACACTTCCCTGTGGGACTCCAATAAGAATAGGTTGTGTAGTGGAGCTGTCTCCATTTGTATATACAGTGGACCCCCGAGTTTCGAAAGGTTCTTACTTCGTAAACATCGTGTTTCGTAAGCTTTTTACGACTTCGAGAATCGTAAAACCGCTCGTGTTTCATAACGTATTAGACCTGTCCGCCTGCTCCGCGCCTGCGCGGAGCGCAGGACGCCGCCAGTGAAGCGTTGTTTACCATTGAGAGAACATTACCTAGCGCGCTCTTTCAAACATTCACACTACATTTGGTGTTTTTTTGGAGATTTAGTGATTGTCACTGTGAAATAAGTCACCATGGGTCCAAAGAAGCTTCCTAGTGGCACCCCTGTGGTAAAGAAAGTGAGGAACACCATCGAACTGAAGAAAGAGATTATAGAAAAATATGAGAGTGGCGTACGTCTGAGTGATCTTGCCAGGATGTACAACAAAACCCTTTCTACTATCGGCTCTATCCTGGCAAGAGAAATGAGATCAAGGAAGCTAATGTTGCAAAAGGGGTTGATATGTTAACGAAAAATAGATCGAAAACAGTGGATGAGGTTGAGAAGTTGTTGTTGGTGTGGATCCATGAAAACAGAGAGCGGGTGATAGTGTTTCCATGGCGATAATTTGTGAAAAGGCAAGGAAGTTGCACGCAGATCTTGTCAAGACAATGCCTGCAACCAGTGGTGAGGCAAGTGATTTTAAAGCCAGCAAAGGCTGGTTTGACAGGTTTAAGAAACGTAGTGGCATACACAGTGTTGTGAGGCATGGTGAGGCAGCCAGCTCAGACAAACGTGCAGCTGAAAAATTTGTGCATGAATTCCAGGGGTTCGTAGAGGCTGAACAATTCCTCCCCCAACAAGTGTTTAACTGTGATGAAACAGGCCTGTTTTGGAAGAAAATGCCCAACAGGACCTACATTACTCAGGAGGAAAAGGCACAGCCAGGACACAAGCCTATGAAAGACAGGCTAACTCTCATGTTTTGTTCTAATGCTAGTGGGGATTTTAAAGTGAAGCCTTTACTGGTGTATCACTATGAAAATCCCAGACCCTTCAAGAATCACAGTGTTGACAAGAATAATTTGTGTGTGCATTGGAAGGCTAACACCAAGGCATGGGTCACTACGGAGATTTTCAAGGAATGGGTGACTGGAGTGTTTGGCCCTAGTGTGAAGAAATACCTCTTGGAAAAGAAATTGCCACTCAAGTGCCTCCTGATACTGGACAATGCTCCTGCTCACCCTCACAACTTGCAAGAGTGTTTGTCTGACAAGTTTAATTTCATCAGAGTGAAGTTCTTGCCTCCTAACACCACTCCTCTCCTCCAGCCCATGGACCAACAGGTCATTTCCAACTTCAAGAAACTGTACACCAAAGCACTGTTTGAAAAATGCTTTGAAGTGACCTCGGACACTGAGTTGACCCTAAGAGAGTTCTGGAAAGATCACTTCAACATTGTGCAATGCATACGCCTTATAGGTAAGGCTTGGGAGGAAGTGACTTCCAGGACTTTGAACTCTGCTTGGAGACCATTGTGGCCAGGTTGTGTCCAACAGAGGGATTTTGAAGGATTTGAGGCTGACCCTGACCTTGACCCTGACGACCCTGTGCCTGTTGTGGACTCTATTGTGGCATTGGGGAACAACCTGGGGTTGGAGGTGAGTGGTGAGGATGTGGAAGAGTTGGTGGAGGCCCACAGGGTAGAGCTAACAACTGAAGAGCTGCAAGACCTTCATCTGGAACAGCAACAGACCACAGCTGAGGTTATTGCTTCAAAGGAGGAGGATGAGAGACAGAAGAAGGTGCCCTCTTCAGTGCGTAAGGAGATGTGTACAAAGTGGAATGAGTTGCAGACATTTGTTGAAAGACACCACCCTGAGCAAGCTGAAATGAGCCTTCTGTGCAGCCACTTCAGTGACAGAGCCATGTCGCACTTCAGGAAAGTGTTGAAGGGTCGCCAGAAACAGAAAACTCTGGACAATTACTTCACCAGGCAGGGGTCTGGTGACTCTCAAGCTGGTCCTAGTGGCATTAAAAGACCAAGAAGGAAAGTAACCCCAGAGAGGGTTTGACACCTGAAGTCCTTTTGGAGGGGATTCCCCTTCCAACCACTAACTCCTGCCCCTTTCAGCAACTCTACCTTCCAGATGCCTGCAACTCTTCAATAAAGGTAAGTAAATGTATATATATATTTTTGTTTTTAATTTAGTAGGTGAATATTTTTTTGTGGAACGGATTAATTGTATTTACATTATTTCTTATGGAAATAATGGTTGAATTCAAAACTTCGTGTTAAGTACTAGCTCCTGGAAGGGATTAATTACGATACTCGGGGTCCACTGTACAGTAGACTGTCATTTAGCATGATAGTTACGTTCCTGAAAAAGTCGTGTTAGATAATTTCATGTTAAATAATTAACAGAACTTAGGGGAAAAATAGGGTTACGTTCCTGGGAGTCCCCAAAAACCCAAACAAGTTTTTTTTAGACCAACAGATCTTACAAAAATAAAAGTGAATATGTAATTGTAGTTCATTATCGTGATGTATTATGTTGTTTTTACTGCTTAAGACTACAAATGTAACATAAATAATAGTATTTACCTTAAATTGTGGGTGCTGGTGTTTGTGGATGATTGTGAAGAGAGTGGAGAGTTATGCTGTGGCCCTACTGGGCTGAGGTGGATGGTAGAGGTTCTGGTACTGAAGTCGATGGTTGTACTGAGTGTCTAACTTTAAGTCATTAAGTAAGTCAGTCAAGTCATTCAGTCAGTAAGTCAGTCAAGTCATTCAGTCAGTAAGTCAGTCAAGTCATTCAGTCAGTAAGTCATTCAGTCAGTAAGTCAGTCAAGTCATTCAGTCAGTAAGTCAGTCAAGTCATTCAGTCAGTAAGTCAGTCAAGTCATTCAGTCAGTAAGTCAGTCAAGTCATTCAGTCAGTAAGTCAGTCAAGTCATTCAGTCAGTAAGTCAGTCAAGTCATTCAGTCAGTAAGTCAGTCAAGTCATTCAGTCCTTCAGTCAGTCAAGTCATTCAGTCAGTCAAGTCATTCAGTCAGTCAAGTCATTCAGTCAGTCAGTCAAGTCATTCAGTCAGTAAATCAGTCATTAAGTCAGTCAGTCAAGTCAATCAGTCAGTAAGTCAGTCAAGTCAGTCATTCAGTAAGTCAGTCAAGTCATTCAGTCAGTCAAGTCATTCAGTCAGTAAGTCAGTCAAGTCATTCAGTCAGTCAAGTCAATCAGTCAGTAAGTCAGTCAAGTCAGTCAGTCAGTAAGTCAGTCAAGTCAGTAAGTCAGTCAAGTCATTCAGTCAGTAAGTCAGTCAAGTCAGTCAGTTAGTAAGTCAGTCAGTCAAGTCAGTCAGTCACACAAACTTATGTTTACCTCTTTTTATGTGTACAAAGTAACACTTCATTACAGCCACGGGTTATGTCTTGTCTAATATCTTTTTCTTCATTAATTCTAAGACTTAAATGCTTATACCTTGTCTTGCCACTTTGAGCAACACTTTGATTGCTTGGCAGATACAAGATATATTAATTTAAAGATCAAAACACAATTCACTCTCTCAGAGGACTTTTTTTTGACGCGTATGAAATACATATGAATGTTGGGATGGTGGGGTCCAGGGTGGCTGGGGATGGCCGGTGGTGTCCCCCGCTGAACAACAACAAGGCTGCTTGTGGGATTGATTATTTGTTTTCCTTCCCACAAACTGTAAGTAAGTTTATTCAGGTATACACAGATACAGTTACGAAGATTATCATACATAGCAGCATATGTGTAGAGAACCTAGGATAACCCAAAAAAGTCAGAGTGACTATTTCCTTTGTCTGACTTTTTTTGGGTTATCCTAGGTTCTCTACACATATGCTGCTATGTATGATAATCAATGTAACTGTACTTACCTAATTGTAGTTGCAGGGGTCGATACTCAGCTCCTGGCCCTGTGTATCTGAATCAACTTACAGTTTGCGGGAAGGAAAAACAAATTCCCTTTTCCTCTAAGCACGAGGATTGGGCTTACACTTGAAATCACCTGATGTATTACCGAAAAGGAGCAAGGTTAAGTGATCCTTTGCTGTCTTGAAGCCTGGTGCACTTTTCTCTTGCTGACTGATTTAAGTTCATGTTAGCATTTTCTTCCAGAAAACACTTCTCTCGTCAGCATTAAGCACTTGATGTGGCTCATAGCCACCCTCAGTAGGACCCCCACTGACTTAATGGTTTAACCCACCGCGGCTACCGTGCGTTCAAAAATTTTTCCACTCCCGTGAACCGTGTAATATCATTCTTACGTCGTGTTAGATAATAATGTGCTGCAATTCTTCAATCGTGCAATACCCGTAACGTGTAACATAATCTCGTGCTAAATGACGGTCTACTGTACATAAGTCTATGAAAAGTCCCAGGGGAAATTAATTTTTTCCAAGTGCAGAATATATTAGTTCAAGCGTATGTATAATAGCATCATTAGTACTTTTTTTCTTTCTGAACCCAAACTAACAGAGGGTGAGTATGTTGTGGGTTACAAAGTGAATTAATTTTTCGAAGATTTTAGATAGTAGGGGCAAGTTTGATATAGGCCTATATTTGTTCAATTCAGTTGGATCAACTCCTTTGAGGATTGTGGTGAAATAAAGATATTATATAATATATTACATATTATATGTTCCATCACTGGGTCTCCATGTACCACACTAGTCTAGTATTAACCATATGTACATTCCATCACAGGGTCTCCATGTACCACATTAGTCTCCTATTAACCACACATTCCATTACTTTACAAGTGAACTAGTAATAGTTGTGTGAATAGTGGGAGGGACTGTAGCTTAACACATCTGGTTGTCACAAAGTAAGGACCACAGCAGACTTCTACTTCAAGGATAACACTCCAGCCGACCAAATATAATTGACGAGGAATAATAAATCTTTCTTTCTTTCAACACGTTGGCCGTTTCCCACTGAGGCAGCATGGCCCAAAAGGAAAAACGAAAGTTTCGCCTTTTACATTTAGTAATATATACAGGAGAAGGGGTTACTAGCTCCTTGCTCTTGGAATTTTAGTCGCCTCTTATGACACGCATGGCTTACTGAGGAAGAATTCTGTTCCACTTCCCCATGGAGAGGAGTAAATAAGAATTACTAAGAAAATAGATTGTTGTTGTTGTATGTTCGCCGGTACATCCGGCCCGGGTCTTCTCCAAATGGTGACCCGGCAAAAGAAAATAGAAGAAAACCCAGAGGGGTGTGTATATATATACATGATTGTACATGAATGTGTAGTGTGACCTAAGTGTAAGTAGAAGTAGCAAGATGTACCTGAAATCTTGCATGCTTATGAGACAGAAAAAAGACACCAGTAATCCTTCCATCATGTAAAACAATTACAGGCTTTCGTTTTACACTCACTTGGCAGAACGATAGTACCTCCCTGGGCGGTTGCTGTCTACCAACCTTATGCAAATTGGTTATTATAAGTTATTATAATGTAGAGTCTGTGGAGACAAAGAACTTTTTATATGGAAGTAAAGAAGGGAATGTATGAGAGTATAGTTATACCAACACTCTTATATGGGTGTGAAGTATGGGTGATGAATGTTGCAACGAGGAGAAGGCTGCAGGCAGTAGAGATGTCATGTCTGAGGTCAATGTGTGGTGTGAATATTATTATTATTATAATCAAAAAGAAGCACTAAACCACAGGGGTTATACAGCACTGCAGGTTATTGGAGGATGCAGGGAGAGTGGGTTGTAAGAGGGAGATGGACGATTAGTAGGGTATGGAGTGCAAGACGACGGTGGATAGTGGAGGGATGGAGGGTAGCAAGAGATCGAGGTAGAAGGGACTGAGGGAGGTGCTAGAGGTATAATCTTCAGAGTTTGTGTAATAAGTCAGTTTCTGTCAAAAAGTCAATGAGAGAGTCAGGATTAAAGGAGGGTCCATCTGCAAGAAGGGAAGGTAAAGAAAGGGCTGCAGAGCGAAGACGTCGTTGGAGGTAAATTCTGCGTGCTCGTTGATAGAGTGGGCAGTCCAACAGGATATGTCGAACAGACACTGGAACCTGACAATGCTCACAGAGAGGGGCAGGGAGCCTCTCCATGAGATACCCTTGAGTAAGACGAGTGTGGCCAATGCGAAGACGGGAGAGAGTAGTCTCCCAACCTCGACATTGGTGACAAGAAGAAGGCCAGAAACCTATAACCGGTTTAATAGAATGAAGTTTGTTATTTAGCAGGTCAGACCAGCGTTGTTGCCAACTGGTGCGAAGGTGGGTAGCAATGACCGCAAAATAGTCCGTGAAAGGAACACCTCTATATGAAACTGGAAGGTCATGTACTGCTGACCGCGCAGCAGTGTCTGCCTGTTCATTGCCCTGTACGTCAACATGACCAGGGACCCAACAAAAAACAATATCTTTATGCTTGCTAAAGATGGATACAAAGAACTAGGGGGTGAGGTGTATCAATTTTACAGATAGCCTGTAGACCACTAAGGGAGTCTGAAACGACCACAAATGGTGACTCAGGCATAGATGCAATACGGATAAGTGCCACAAGAATGGCATACAATTCAGCCGTAAATATGCTAGCCGAGGGTAATAGATGCCCTCGTACAACGCTGTCCGGAAACACTGCTGCGAATCCGACGCCGTCAGATGACTTTGAACCATCGGTGTATACTGCGATGGCATGGGAATGAGAACGCAAGTGGTCTAGAAAGAAAGAGCGAGAAGCCGCCGTAGGTAGTTGGGCTTTCGCGCAAGGTAGAGGAATAGAACAGACACGGACAGCAGGAACTTCCCAAGGGGGTAGGGGAAAGGGAGATGTCACATGAACATATAGAGGTGGGAGCTGAAGGGAAGACAGGAGTGAATGTAGACGAAGAGAAAAGGGATGAAGTAAGCAGGGGCAACGAACAAATAAAGAGTGCCTACTAACATCTGTAACAATCCTATACATGGAAGGATTGCGGAGGTCATGAGAGCGAACAAAATAGCGAATGCAATGTGCATCACGACGATCGGATAAGGATGGAATGTTCGCTTCTACATAGAGGCTCTCAACCGGGAAAGAATGAAATGCACCAAGGCATAAGCGTAATCACTGGTGATGGATGGGATTAAGGATGGAAAGAGTAGCAGGGGAGGCCGCTGAATATATCTGGTCACCATAATCGAGTTTCGACAAAATTAGGGCTGAATGTAGGCAAAGGAGGGTTCTACAATCAGCCCCCCATGAAAGATGTGCGAGCGTTTTAAGAAGGTTCAGCCTGGTGTGACAAGTTGCTTTTAGAGAGGTAATGTGAGGTTTCCAGGACAATCGACGGTCGAACAGGAGGCCGAGAAACCTGACTGTATCACATTCTGGGATATGTGAGCCATATAGGTACAATGGATGGTCAGAGACCACTGAACATCTAGTAAACGTAATCTGATGAGTTTTATCACTAGAAAATTTAAACCCGTGAGTGGTGGCCCAATCAGAAACCCGGTTGATGGCATGCTGGAGGGAGACTGCAATGAGGTGACAGTCAGCACCTGCACAACCTATAGCAAAGTCATCCACATAGAGTGATGACCAAATATTGGATGGGAGAACAGATGCCAGATTATTTATGGCAAGCAGAAAGAGTGTTGTGCTCAGAACACATCCCTGGGGGACACCTTCAGCTTGGACAAATTCCGGGGAGAGTTCATTACTAACCCAGACACGGAAATGTCTGTCAGTTAAGAAGGCCTTAAGAAAGAATGGTAGGTTGCCTCGGAGGCCTAAGGAGTGGGCCTGGGCCAAGATATTACATCTCCAAGTTGTGTCATAAGCCTTCTCAAGGTCGAAAAAAATAGCGATAACCGAATGGTTATTCGCAAAGGCATTACGAATATACGTATCCAAGCGCAGCAAGTTGTCAATGGCAGAACGGCCCTTACGGAAGCCATATTGACTAGGGGAGAGACTATTGTGAGTCTCTAAATACCACACCAAACATCTATTAACTAGACATTCCATCACCTTGCAAACTGCACTGGCAAGAGCGATGGGACGGTAGTGAGAGGAATCACATCGAAAAGGGAGAACAATAGCAGACTTCCAAAGCTGGGGAAGAACTCCTTGCGACCATATGAGATTAAAGAGTCGTAAGAGGACAGTAAGAGCAGAATGATGTAAATGCTGTAGCATACGAATATGTATGCCGTCTGGCCCAGCTGTGGATGATCGGCAAGCAGAGAGTGTTGCCTCCAGTTCTTGAAGGGTAAAAGGCACATTATAGGATTCTTCTCTAAGAGAAGAAAGATATAAGGGCTTTAACTCGCTGGCAGACTTAGAAGAAAGGAACGAGGGGCATAGATGGAGCCCCTGAGAAATGCAGACGAGATGATTACCAATTTCAGTGGCAACGGCAAGAGGGTGTGCTATATCGACACAGGCAACCTGAAGAACAGGAGCCGGGTCGGGGCAGAATTTACCATTCAATTTCCGCACTATCTTCCAGACTGCACTCATCGAGGAAGCCATAGTGACAGTAGAAATGTAATTTCGCCAGCAAGTGCTTTAGCATCATGTATGACAGGGCGAGCAATAGCTCTCTTCTGCTTGAAATCAAGGAGTCTCTCTGTGGTTCTGTTATACCGATACCTGCCCCATGCAGCACGTTTCAAATGCACTGCCCGAGCACAAGTAGACCACCAAGACACGCACTTCTGAGGATGCTTGCCCGAGGTTTTGGGAATAGAATGTGAAGCCGCTGTGAAGATGGAGGACGAAAAAAGATGTAAAACCTCATCAATGGAGGACGAGTTAGGAACCTCATGAAAGGCAGTAAGATGTGCGTAAAGGTCCCATTTCGCCCGGTCAAATTGCCAGCGGGGCAATGGGAGGTGGAGAAAACAGAGGGACTTGAGGATGATTGGGAAATGATCGCGTCATGTAAGTCCGGGAGGACAGACCAGGTGAAGTCAAGAACAGTTGATGAAGAGCAGATGGAAAGATCGATGCAGGAGAAAGAATGAGTTCGGGGATCAAATGGGTAGGAGTACCCGTATTTAAAACATGGAGGGGAAGAGAAGCAGAAATGCCTAACAATGCCACGGGAGTCACAGTGCGACCCTCCCAGAGAAAGTGGTGTGCGTTAAAATCGCCAAGTAATAGAAGGGGCATCGGTAAGGAAGAAACCAGAAAATCAACATCTGGGAGAGACAATGCCAGAGTGTATACCACTTATTCAAGTGGATACAGGCTGTGGTGTATGGAACACCAGTGCGTATAAGAAGAGCACTTTCGTTAAAGGTTCCATCGGAAAAAGGATCCGATGAATATAACAAATCATAGCCTGAAAAGGGCCTGATAACAGTGGATTGTAATTTGGGTTCTTGCAAACAGACCCCAACAGGGGAAAACTGAGAGAACAACACCTGAAGCTCACCCCGGTTACCCCTGAGGCCTTGGATATTCCACTGCAAATAAGCCATGATTTATGGAGAGAAAGATATAAGTGGAAGTGAGAGGAATCTATGGACTAGGGTTAGAAAAGTCCATGTGTGGAGGCAGCGAAAGACCTGTAATCAGAGAAGGAGGAGGACGTTGTGAAGGAAGGGGGGGTTGAGACGAAGAAGAGAGATGAGGAACCTCAGGTGGAGTAGTGTCCATCATCAATCCAGAAATATATTCTGCAATAGCTTCCAGTGTTTCCGAAGTCAAAGATGCAGAATGTGGGACTACATTAGAAATGGAAGATGAGTGAGCAACGATCGGGGAGTCTATAGACTGTACTAAAGTAGAGGGTGAGGAGATAGAAGAGGAAACTGTCAAAGGGGCTTGGGAGGGGACAGGGGACGAATGTAGTGTATGAGGAGGGTGAACCTCCACACATGTTATAGAACTAGTCAGAGGCGAAGAACCTGGCAGTAGGGATTTTTTGCCAGGCTTATGAGAAGAAGAGGGGCGCTGAGGTTTCGGTGAAGGACGAGGACATGTAGACTCAGAATTGTGCGAGTGAGTAGAGGAAGGAGCGTGGATAGTATTTGAAGCCGAGGTAGGGACCTCGGAGCCAAGAATATCAAAAGGATTCGAGACAGGGGTGATTGAGGATGAGGTGACCACAGAGGAAGCCGTGGAAGTTGGGACCCCAGAGCGGGCGACGAGGAATTCGAGAATAGGAAACGTGGGAAGTCTCCTTGAAGGCGTAGATGAGAGACGGCCATAGCATATGAGAAGCCTTCCGCCTCTTTGAGACAATGGATTTTCGCCATTCAGGTAAAACCTGACAAAGGTGAGAATACGATGGATGTGCCTCATGACAGTTAAAAGATCGAGGTAAGTACAAGAAGAACTGGCATGGTCGCCTACCAGACTGGGCATTCGGCATGGACCTGCAATATTGGCTGATTACCAAAACACCAGCAGTTTCTACACTGCTGCGGTGTAGGGGTCACCTTTCAAACTTGTAAACATTGACCTGCAATGTAGACCGAAGGTGGAAGTTCTCAGCAGTCAAATGTTAAATGAGCTATATTGCAAGGATAATGTCTTCGCTTATTGGCAGGGAGGACAAAAGTGTCCACTTTAAAGATAGGGAGTTCTTGGATCTCAAGCTGCTGGAAAATGTCATCACATGTCTGGAAATTCCGTTGGACAATGGTGTGGGGCAAAATGACAGAACCACAACAAGAATTGAGGGAATGGTGCTTGTCAATAGTAACAAGAGCAGTATTTATGGTTGTGAGAAGAGAAAGATCGGGAGGTTGGCCAGCATTCTGGACCTTGATGATGCCAGTGCCGCTCTTGAAAGCGTGAAATGAGATGTCTTTACCAACAGGTTTCTGCATGACATTTAAATATACATAATATATAGCTATTGGAGAAGTGTGCCATAAATTCCTAGGTAAGAAAATATAAATTTATTTACTTATATTAAACTATATACAGTCCAAACACGCCTCTTCACATATCATTTAGCCAAACCCCCTCAAAAACAGTACAGGAAGGAGAAGGTGGCCGGGTGGTCACTTCAAAAACAAAACACCACTAAGCGGTCAGCCCAGCCACCACTCCCATCCTCCAGAACACATCTCCTCCTATTTCTTCAGTTCACACTGCCCTTCCGAGCCCCGACCATCCGAGCCCAGGGTGTGTACTGGTACACCATAAAAAGAGCCTATGGCTTGAGTTAGCTATACAAAAAGGGAATACAACATCACAAACTTAGCTGAACCCAGGCTCCGTCTCGCCACCCGCATCCATGCGCGACAGTGTAACCCAAGCGACGCCGCCACCCTCACCACAAACATTTGGAAAATAAATCCCTAGCTGGATTTCCTTATTTCACAGCTTAACTTACTTTACAGTATTCACTCAAAAGCACAGCATATTTCTAAAATTATCATTTACATTTATCTAAAGGTTATACATTATTATTACTGTTTTTCCTAATTACCTGAAATTTATGGCACACTTCTCCAATAGCTATATATTACGTATATTTCCCGCCAACAAAATTTATGTGACTATTCACCTGGTTTTTGGGGCCTGATATTTTTCTCCTCTCCCATGCTCTCCTGTTTCTCGTAGAGGTGTGTCATGGGGAACCAGTTTTGTTTATTAAAGATTGCTGTGAGATGGGGGTGGTTATGTGATCTTTCTTTCTACGAGAATTTAATAAGAATTTTTTTTTCTCTTTTCACTACTCTTGATAGTGTTCTGTTTCAAGCATTGGTGGTGTCATACATACTTTAAATATGTCCTACAGCATTACTAACATGTGTCAAGATAGATGGGAAAATCAATAGGTGTGATACTTGGCTCTTGTGTTTGTTATTAAATGGCACTTCTCAGGGTAGTATGTACAATGTTCACTCTTTACATTATTATCATGTTTATTGTAATTTAGTAAAACCCATCAACGCCAGTGTGTGGCCACCGCTGTGTTGTGATGGTGCCTTTTCCTAACATAGTTTTGTCAAAGCGTGACTGTGGGCCTCGTTTGGCTAGAACTTGATCACTTTTATTGAGGCGAGTTTCACATGTCCGCAATCTAATAGCCTCAGACTGTTAAAGTAATGTTACATATGAGCAGTGCCAAAAAGTCATGATTGTGTGACTAATTCTCCAGTTATAATGTTTATGTTTATTTCCTTTTTTTCCCTTTTTGCCTAGCAGTGTCCGTGTGGACCTGCTAGCAGAGTGAGACCTATGGTCTAGGGGTGGGGTGTTATGCAGGTTTCTGCATGACATTTAAATAT
>WNWK01039760.1:0-17298 GCA_009830355.1 Cherax destructor
GTTTCTAAAATAAACCTAGAGTGAAGCTCTTAAATAAAATGTATTAAGACAGGAGCAGCTGTGAATACTTAGTGGTGTTGGGAGCGGCTAGTCAAGTGATTATTCCCTTGGCCGGAGCCTCGCACTTTGCCTCTCACCGGGTGGAGAAAGGGAGGGGGAAATAGGAGCTAGACACTCGCCCTACCTTAACAAGCAGACTACCACCCAACTATCACTATCATACATTCACACTTTCATTAATCTATCAATGGACTTTTCCCTCACACTCCCCATACCAAGACTTATAGTCAAGGAATAAAAGTAGAAATTGCAGGAAAAGTCCCCCCAAAAAGTAAGTCGCATAAGTTCAAATATTCTACTGACTGTCACGACTTAAACAGTCAGAGAAATAATTAGATGAGCCATTAATATACACAATATGAAACTTAAAGGTTGGAGTGCCAATGTCCACCTCAAGAGGCGACTATTGGTTCCTTAAAAGTTTCTTGGTATACCAATGGTTTATGATCTGTTTCTAGATTGAATTCCTTACCTAGAACATAATATTTAAGTTTGAAGATACCCCACACAAGGACCAAACATTCCTTTAAAATGGTGGAGTATCTCGTTTCTTCTGGAGGAAGTTTATAGACTCAGAAGTATAGGAAATAGGATAGTGCGTATTTGGTGCTGTAAGCAACTGACACCTATTGCATGACCCATATTTTTGACACCTGCAGTACATACTGGCCAGAAATAAGTCAGTTTGATTTTATGCCACGTCTTCGATGGGCTTTTATTCGCAACTGGCAAGTCATGAGCCATTTTAAGAACTATATCTCGGCATTGGCTGGGAATAACAAGGAGGGAATAATCTTATTTCCCAAGAATTAGATTTATACACAGATTTATATAAGATCCTGTTGCGATATTCAAATTTATGTGAAGAGTATCTTCCATGGATAATTTTATTGTTTAAAGCATAACTATGGTAATCCCGAAGTGAAGGGCAATTCTGCTGTAAATTGATAAAGTTATCTGTCGACATAAAATCTGGGACAATCAAAGACTTAATAGCAGGCGAAGCTTGAGCTTTAGTCATTGCTTTACTCGAGATAGATAGTAGTATAGTGTTGGAGGCGGTATCTTTACTTTCATCTGACGAGTGAACAGGTGATCCTATCTCGATTCCGAGCGTAGTATCAAATGTTCCAACCTCCAAATGAATATTACCCTGAGATATGGAAGATCCCAACAGAACTGTCAAGGCATTTATCTACCTTGGAATGAAGAGCTGAAAAACTTGCGTCTATGGGTGGTGATGAAGGTCGGTCTCCGAAAGAGGAACGGCACCTTTAACGTTACCTATTATGATAGAGCAAGTTGTGATGGGGACTAGTACCGCATTTGTCCAACCTGTGAACCATTTGGACCTAATGTAACAACGTATGGTAGGAAAAGTGTCCGTACGGCCCAAGTAGTCTGAAAGGTTAGCAGAGGCATGAGTGGGTTTAAGATTAGGGAACAGTTTATCAGAAATGACGATTACACGTAGATCCGGTGTCGCGCAATATTGTGGATACGTTAATAACATTAACTGTTCCCAAACAGAAGGGTGCTTGGTCATTACAGTCTTTGAAACATCTACCAACTGTTTGGACTTTCTTAGAAGGGCAATCGGGCATTTATGTCCTTTCACACCACATAAGTGACAAACTGGAATAAATGGTGTTTGTTTACCTTCTACATGAAGCTCAGTCTTCCTAACTTCCAGTGAACTTTTGCCCTTAGGGTTCAATCCCTTTAGGTCCTTATAGGAATTATGTGCTTCCGCATACAAGTCAGCGGCCTCGGCAACTTCCGCAGCTTTAATCAGATTACGTTCTCTAATGAAGGTTCGTATCTGGTGGGGAAGAGCCGTCAGGAACTGGTCGGCAACCATGAAATCTCTAAGAGATTCATAATCATGATCAATTCCTGCGCTCTCTATCCAAAAATCGAACAACAGAAAGAGAGTAATCTGTAACTGCTGGAAGTTCTGACCATGTTGTTTACCTGGAGAGAGTTCCGGGGTCAACGCCCCGCGGCCCGGTCTGTGACCAGGCCTCATGGTGAATCAGAGCCTGATCAACCAAGCTGTTACTGCTGGCCGCACGCAGACTGACACAAGAACCACAGCCCGGCTGGTCAGGCACTGACTTTGGTGCCTGTCCAGTGCCTGTGAAGACAGCCAGGGGTCTATTGGTAATTCCCCTTAAGTACGCTGGGAGGCAGTTGAACAGTCTTGGGCCCTTGACACTTATTGTGTTGTCTCTCAACGTGCTAGTGGCACCCCTGCTTTTCATTGGGGGGATGTTGCATTGTCTGCTGAGTCTTTTGCTTTCGTAGGGAGTGACTCTCGTGTGCAAGTTTGGTACTAATCCCTCTAGGATTTTCCAAGTGTATATAATAATGTATCTCTCCCGCTTGCATTCTAGGGAGTACAGGTTTAGGGACTTCAAGCGTTCCCAGTAATTGAGGTGGTTTATCGCAGTTATGCGTCCCGTGAAGGTTCTCTGTACATTTTCAAGGTCAGCAATTTCACCTGCCTTGAAAGGTGCAGTTAGTGTGCAGCAATATTCAAGCCTAGATAGAACAAGCGACCTGAAAAGTGTCATCATGGGCTTGGCATCCCTGGTTTTGAAGGTTCTCATTATCCATCCTGTCATTTTTCTAGCAAATGCGATTGCTATAGTGTTATGGTCCTTGAAGGTGAGATCCTCTGACATGATCACTCCCAGGTCTTTGACATTAGTTTTTCGCTCTATTGTGTGGTTGGAGTTTGTTTTATACTCTGATGAAATTTTAATTTCCTCACGTTTTCCATATCGGAGTAATTGAAATTTCTCATCATTGAACCTCATATTGTTTTCTGCAGCCCATTTAAAGATTTGGTTGATGTCTGCTTGGAGTCTTGCAGTGTCTTCAATGGTGGACACTGTCATGCAGATTCGGTGTCATATGCAAAGGAAGACATGGCACTGTGGTTTATATCCCTCTCTATGTCCGATATAAGGATGAGGAACAAGATGGGAGTGAGTACTGTGCCTAGTGGAACAAAGCTTTTCACTGTAGCAGCATCAGACATTACTCTGTTGACTACTACTCTTTGTGTTCTACAGTCAACCCCGGTTAGCGATGGCATCGGATACCGATAAAATCGGTTAGTGATACATTTTACATCAAAATCTTGGCTCCGTTTACGATGATCCACTCAGTCTACAATATTCGTCCCGGACGCGTAAGCGTGGCCCAGCTGTGCAGGCACTCCAGGGAGCGTCAGTGTGCTATTGTTTACAAGCGAGAGCGACCACCACCCACGCATTCATACCAGTATATTGTCATTATTCCACTGTTTTAGTGCTTGCAACTGCTAAATAAGCTACCATGGGCCCCAAGAAAGCTCCTAGTGCCAAGTCTGTGGTAAAGAATGTCAGAAATACAGTATAATTGAAGAAGGAGCTGGCTGGCTGGCTGGCCTGTCTGTCTGTCTGCCTGTCTGTCTGTCACACACGTACACACAAATAAAATTATACATAGTGTGGGGATTGTGAGAGATAAGTCTATCTGGGACCCGGCCACTAGCAATAAACAAACTCCCAGGGAGATGACAGACTCGTATAATTTTACCGCAGTCATTCCCTTTAAGGTATGTGAGAACTTTACCCGCTCCTGGCCGCACCGAGGGGGTACCTTCAATATTCTCGTTAGCCCACTGCACTCTGGACCAGTATAAATAAATCTGAGAAGATCATTTATTATAATTATGTTAGGTTAAATTTAAGTGGACTGTATTGGTTGTTAAACAACTGATCACTCCGGAGAAGAGGTAGAGAACACTTAGTTAAATTAACATGACCAACACTCACCTAATTAACAGCATCATAGCGGTGTATCGTAGATCGTTGACCTAGCTAAAGTACATCTACTGTGCGCAACAATATAATTGGTCAATAACAAATACGCAAGCAGAGTACTTAGCTTTAGATGAGGGAGTCGTTCCGTTGTTGACGTCCTCCTGTGATCTGATTCGATCGCGATGGTAGTAGCTGTCTCGTCGAGTCAAGGAAGGTTAATTTCCATGCACTCTTATACGCCCACGAGACCGAGCGTTAGTTAACATGTGGTTGGTCGGGGTAGCGAATCAGATCCTCTCACTAATCCGACCTTTTGTACTGTTTATACATATAACTTTACATATTACGTATATCCCGGCTTAATGCCCCACTAGTTTATACACATTCACAGTCTCGATACTTGAATTTCGAGTAGATAACTTGCGATATGTTAGTTCATTTCAACCGCGTCCAATATGGCGGTCGGGGTATGGCATACCCAAGCTAGCCTCACCCGGTACAATCAACCCCTGATTATTTACAACTCGGTTTCACTATATTCACCATTTCCCAAAGTTCATCGAATATATTTCAGTCTCTTCTAAGACGAAACTCCCCTGCATCAGGGTTACGACTTTATCCTGCCGTATGGTTATTTCCTCAGTTCAAATAGGCCTATGGCGCGTCACTCCCGGCGGCACCTTATTTCACAATTATTGTCCGATTACTGGACCTCCTGGACCGATTGTCCCACTTGATATTCCCCGCGTCACTGGATATTCCTCCACATTACGAAAGGAGGTAATTAAATCCGATTTGGTGGGCGGAGTCTCCAAATTCGACAGGCCATTTCACCACCTGATCTCGAGTCGCTAGGCTCGCTGCTCACTCTCCGCCCATTCCCCTCTACCTCCTCTCTGCCCAGCCTCTTCCCGCTTCCTCCCCGCTGGTATGATGGTTCTCTATTACATACCCCCATGTACCAGCGGTACATTAAGGATATCTGTTCATATTGGAAAGTTTATCAATTACAACTTTCGGAAAATACCAATATTTTCCACACATAGTGTAAATTACCTAGGATATCCCAAAAAATCTAGACTGGCAAATAATGTGTGTCAGGACTCAGATGTGAAGCAGTGACTACTGAGTCTTGTAATATGTGTTGGATCTCTCTGAGACATATAGACAAACAGATAGATAGACAGACAGACAGACAGAGACAAACAGATACAGACAGATAAAACAGTGAAAACAAATAAAGCGAAGGCAGTGTACCCTCATTTGTCAAATGTCATCACTCATTAGTTTGGTGATAAGGCAAGGCTAACCTCACCCCTGGCTGGCTGGCTGGCAGGGAGGGAGACAGGCATGGAGGGAGGGAGGGAGGCAGTGAGGGAGACAGACAGGGAGGGAGGCAGTGAGGGAGACAGACAGGGAGGGAGGAGGGCAGGGAGGGAGGCAGGCAGGCGAAGGCATTGTAAAGATAAAAATATAAGATAAGATTTCTTTGGATTTTTAACCCCGGAAGGTTAGCCACACTGAACAGCTGTCTTCCTGGTAGGTCGAATCACACTTCCTGTTTCTGGTATCCCCTGGTCCGTGTCGTCTTCAACATCACTCGTGTCACTTTCCCTTAGATTTTCGTTCCCAGTTGATAGAACTCCCTTAAATTCTAAGGGGATTAACTTATTAATGGTGCGTAAACTCTCTTGGCCGCGACACAACACTTTGACATTCCTGACAACACCCTGAGCGTCTGGGTATAATGTCACTATCTTACCCAGAGGCCACAATGTTCGAGGTTGCTCAGTATCAGTTAACACAATGTCACCCGGTTGAATATTCTGTCGATTCGCCGCTTCTGACGCACCATAAAAGTGTTCACGTAATGTAAGAAGATACTCTTTGCGCCACACAGTAGACCAATGATTAATTACTTTATTCAACATCTTAAATTTATCACTTAACACTGTCACATTATTATAATCCTAATCAACTTCCGCAGGATTATCTCGATAGATAGGTGCAGCTTCTAATTTCCGCCCACATATCAAGTGAGAAGGAGTCTGTACTTCTGCGTCGGGAGTATCAATAATGTACGAGAGAGGACGATTATTTATCCGATTCTCTGCCTCCACTAATACTGCCCGGAATTCCTCCAAGTTAATTCGTTTCCGGTGTAGTACCTTACGCAGACACCTCTTCACTGTACCTGTGGAAAATTTTGGGTATTTTCCCGAAAGGTTATACTCAATAGCCTTTCTAATGTGAATATTCTTAATGTGTGGCTGTTGGTTCGTATTTTTCTTGAGATGAGGAAAGAACCATCGCGACGGTAGCGTGGGTACGCCAAGATGGGTCAAATGAAGTCACCCAGCCAGTCGCGCTCGTGGGATAAAGGTGAATGGAGGTGAACGATGGGTGGGCTCTGGATATAAAGGAGATGGAAATCGGCGTTTACAACGACCAAATCGCGGTTAATGGTCTCTCTTCACAATAGTGAATGTTGTAAATATTCGCCGGGCATAATGTGGGACATTAAGTCCAAGAAACTATAATAATAGAGTGATAATGTGTTAAACAATGAGCGACGCCATCATGGCGGTGTTGATGGCGGTGTTGATGGCGGAAATGTGCGTTGATTCGATCAGTGTTCATCGCACGCAATTATTAATGGATTAACTTCTAACGAGAGTAAATTAACGGGACATTAAACCGACGTGTGAATAGTGTGTAAAGTGTTGCGTATAAACTCTAATAAAGGGGTATAGTGAGAGGATATGAATCACTAACCCGACCAACCACGTTAAATAACGCCCGGTCTCGTGGGCGTAAGAGTTCAAGGGATCAATCTTCTCTTGACTCATCGGACAACCACCAACATCATCGTCTTGCCGGAAGAATAATCTACCGAGCAGGACCACGAGATCCGTCGAAGAATAGCGACAAGAATGTTGTTTCTTCCCCACTGTAAGTACTCTTATTGTCTTAGCAACCGTCTGGCCAGTAGGTATGTTGGGATAATGTGGGTTTACGGTGGGAATGATAATGACGGGATCTTCAAGTGAACACAATGGCACGGATAAAGGGTGAGTGATATTAAGTTGTACTCTTTCCTCCTTCTCCCCAATCAGTCAGACATTAACCCATACAGTCCACAAAATTTAACAATACCGTAACCATTGGTGTTACTCATTCTTAATAAATTGGTCAAGGATAGATGTGGATTTAGAGTGAGAATATCGAAGGGTCCCCTTAAATGTGACCAGGAGTGGGGCAAGTTTTCTCACACGCCTCAACGGGGGTAACCGCGGTAAAATTATACTAGTCGGTCCACTCCCCGGGAGATTATTTTGTTGTAAGTGGCGGTGAAGCCCAGACAGGTAATCTCTTAATTCCCCACATCGCCCGTTGGTCCTTCCTGAACCGGAGGTGATTAGTGAATTAATCATTATTGAATTAATTATTTAATAATTAAGTGACTGATTGTAGAAAGTGAGTATAGAGTACACAGATTAATTAATTGTGGGGTGAATTGTAATAATTAGTCCAATTAATTGCTAGCCCAGGCGTGGCTACGATTTGTGCAAAAGTAAGGTTTGATAATCACCTTTATAAACAATTTATTTAATTTGTGACATCAGTGGTTATTAATCCTATAACCATGGCTGGACCCGATGAAGCTGCTGGGAGTGTCAAGCCCAGGGATCTTAAAGCAAAGAAAGCCTCGTTACAAGCTCGTAAGGGTCATGTTACAAAGGCACTCAATAAGTGCATGGAGTTCATGGATCAAGGTACAGTGGACCCCGATGAATTAAAATTGTATTTAGACTCCTTAGATAGTAAATATGAGTCATACAAGTTGTGGTTTAAGGAATATGAAAAGGACCTTATGGAGAATTGTACAGATAATGATGAAATAGAAACACTGAGCAATATTATGAAGTGGAGGAACATATTCTGTCCTGTAAAACTAGGGCTTTGCACAGTACAAAGAGTGTAAATAACTTAGTGGGCCAGCCTCGCACAGTAAATAAGATGTCCCTCCCCAAACTCCCAGAGGTACAATTGCTGTCGTTCCAGCCAGGAGACAGCTGGGAGGAATTTTGGTCCATTTTTAAGGCAATGGTACATGATACGAATGATCTTGAACATGTTAATAAGTTGATTTATTTAAAGGGACAATTGAGGGGAGATGCTCTCATTCTCATTCAGGCCTTCCCCAATATAAACGACTCTTATACAGAAGCTGTTAGTCTGTTAAAGAGTACCTATGGTAATACGGAACAGCGTAGACTGGATCTAATAACTGCGCTGGTTAAATTGAAAACTCCAGAGCACAACTATAAAAGCTTGCAACAATTTCGGATTAAACTAGAGAGCACCCTCAAAATCTTGAGTAATAAACATAATCTGGAGGCATCAGATTGGTTATTGAGTGGGATGATACAACCTCAATTGAACCATAAAACGATAGAGTGGTTGTCTAACAAGTATCATAAAGGTTACTTTGGGTTGGAGGAAATAAGGATAGGTTTGCAAGAATTAATTGTTCAGTTGCAAACTAGCAGCCCCCACCTTTAAGAATACCGGTCATAGTGACGTCGAGTCATCAACTAAGTTCCACAAAGGGAAAAATTATCCCAATGGTAATAGTTACAACCCGACCACTAAAAGGGTTATGTTGGCACATATCAAGTGACCGGGACCAGTAATAGTGGTACGTCACAACAAGACAGAAAGAATAAACACCCCAATAAGGGTAACCCGGGGGGTAAGCTGTCGAGCCAAGAGAAGAGAGACTGTCTCTTCTGTAATGAAACCCATCTCTCTAAACTTTGCGTTACCTACAATTCTTGGGAGGCGAAAGTGAAGAGATTGGATGAACTGGACCGGTGTATTTTGATGTTTGGTAATCATAATGTGAGGATTGCCAGACCAAACTGAATACTTGTCACCAATGCAATAATGGCAGGCACCACATAGTGATGTGTAAGAGCGGGTGTAATCCTAGTAATGGTAAGGATAATCACCCCGACACTACAGTGGCGCACGTAAAACTTGCAGCTAACGTTCGTAATGGTTTAGCTGAAGTAGCACTACCTGTGTTGAACATGACAGTTAAAGATAAATGGCGTAAATCCAAGACTGTAACAGCGTTGTTAGATCAGGGATCACAACGTACTTTCATAAAGCGCAGTTGCCTTAATGGGATGAAAGTACGAAGGGGGGATCCTACCACATTAAAATTGTCGGGTTTTCTCTCAGATAAAAGGGCCCAGTCATATGACACGGTTTATATAAACGTCGGTCTGGGCAGAGGAAGACCAAGTTAATGCAGTAGTCGTGGATAGACTACCGGAGAAGATCTCCACTGTGGGTCTTAATGCCACCACGCAGAGACTCTCACAGAATAATGTGAAACTGGCACCCTCAGTGGTCAATAATGACTCTGTGGGACCAATAGGTGTATTAATAGGCAGCGACTATTATGCAGCCTTTGTGAAGGGTATGACGAAGAGATGCGGTGTCACTCTTCTCAACACTAGTGCAGGCCATGTAATTTATGGCAGGCTTCCTCGCAGTAATGAATGACTGGAGGAAGCCGTAAATGCAGTCACTGTGTGTCTTACTCATGAAACGTCACCCCAGTGTACATATTCTTCAATAGAGAATGCTGTTGAACCAGTGCACAAATTGTGGGAACTGGACAGTATTGGGATTAATGTAAATGAAGAAAGTCCAGATGATTCCTTCACTCAGGAACAATACCTGAAGGATGTTAAATTCGAGTCTGGACAATACTGGGTGCGACTCCCATGGAAGCTAAACCATCCGGAACTACCCACTAATTACCGGATGGCGTATGGTCAGTTAAAGGCCCAGCTCCACGAATTGAGTAAGACACCAGAATTGCTGACTGCTTATAATGGGATCATTAATGAACAGTTAATTAACCAGTTCATAGAGGAGGTACCCCCTGAGCAAGCCAATATTCATGGCCACTACTTACCTCATCACGGAGTGAAGGATTCGAAAACCACTCCTTTGAGGATCGTGTTTAATTGTAGTGCCAGGGTAATAAAAATGTACCTAGTTTGAATGATTGTTTAATGACAGGTCCGTCGCTGACGGAGAAATTGGGAGATGTGTTGTTGAATTTCAGAGTTAATAATTATGCCTTTACGGCAGATATAAGTAAAGCTTTCCTGAGAGTGGGATTGCAAGAAACGGATCGGGATTACACAAGATTTCTGTGGCCAGAGGATCCTAGCAATCCACTTAGTCCGCTGAAAACCTTCAGATTCAGAAGTGTCTTATTCGGGGCTACTTCTAGTCCGTTCTTACTTCAGGCGACGATAAATGCGCATCTTAAACGTACAGGTGGTCCACTGAGTGAAATAATGAGTAAACAATTCTATGTGGACAATTTCCTGGGTGTGACGTCAACTGAAGAGGAGCTAATGAAGATATATGAAGGGGCTAATGACATAATGCAAGGTGCAAATATGCCTCTCAGGGAGTGGAACAGTAATTCGTCCAGGTTAAAGGACCGAATAAATAAAGACAATCCCGGAGATGGAGTATCTGGGTGTAGCAATGTATTGGGACTGACTTGGGATACTGAGAGAGACTTGATATCGTTAAAGCCTAATAATTATAGTATGCCCAATAAATTAACTAAGAGAGTCCTACTTGCTGAAATTTCAAAATGTTTCGATCCACTAGGCTTAGTGGCGCCTCTTACAATCCGAGGGAAATTGTTGGTACAAGAGGCATGGAAGCAGAATTGTGCTTGGGATGAAACCCTACCTGAGGAATTCGTTAACAGGTGGGAAGAATTAATTGGTGATTACGAGAAATTCCAATGTTGGAGTTCCCGCGCCGGTGGCAGTTCAAGAAGGGAATCATATACTCCACATTTTTGCGATGCTTCTAAATTGGCGTATGGAGCAGTCGCTTATTTTCAATGTGATAAAGATATTTCTCTTGTCATGTCTAAAGCTAAAGTGGCTCCAATTAAATTACGTACCTTACCTCAGTTGGAATTAACCGCATTTATGTGGGTGTCAAATTAGCTGATTATATACGGAGTAAATTGCCGGAGATAAATATTAGCGACACCATAATTTGGTCTGATAATGAGGTATCCTTGCAGTGGATCCGCAACGGAACCAGCAAGATTATATTCGTGCAAAATAGAGTCGCAGATATTAACCAGATGCAAGAGAAATATGACAGTTTGGGTCAACATAAGTTAACTTTTAACCATATTCCCGGAGCGGAGAACCCAGCTGATTTCTTGTCTCGTGGGTTGACTTATGTAAAATTTGTGAAGACTTTATCATGGTTTAAGGGACCCAGTTGGTTGGTGGATAAAATTAACTGGCCTGTTCATAAGGCGCATATTGCTCCTGTGGAAATTACTGTGAACACGGCTCCAGTCCTCGGTCCCTCCTTAGCCATTGATATTGTGGGGAATTGTGAGAGATAAGTCTATCTGGGACACCGCCACTAGCAATAAACAATCTCCCAGGGAGATGACAGACTCGTATAATTTTACCGCAGTCATTCCCTTTAAGGTATGTGAGAACTTTACCCGCTCCTGGCCGCACCGAGGGGGTACCTTCAATATTCTCGTATTCCCACTGCACTCTGGACCAGTATCAATAAATCCGAGAAGATCATGTATTATAATTATATTACGTTAAATTTAAGTGGACTGTATAGGTTGTTAAACAACTGATCACTCAGGAGAAGAGATAGAGTACAAACAGCTAAATTCTCATGACCTACACTCACCTAATTAACAGCATCATAGCGGTGTATCGTAGATCGTTGACCTAGCTAAAGTACATCTACTGTGCGTAACAATATCATTGGCCAATAACAAAGTTGCAGCAGAGTACTTAGCTTTAGATGAGGGAGTCGTTCCGTTGTTGACGTCCTCCTGCGATCTGATTCGATCGCGATGGTATTAGTTGTCTCGTCGAGTCAGGGAAGGGTAATTTCCGTACACTCTTATACGCCCACGAGACTGAGCGTTCGTTAACATGTGGTTGGTCGGGTAGCGAATCAGATCCTCCACTAATCCGACCGTTTGTACTGTTTATACGTATAACTTTACATATTACGTGTATCCTGGCTTAATGCCCCACTAGTTTATACACATTCACAGTCTCGATAATTGAAATTCGAGTAGATAACTTGCGATATGTTAGTTCATTTCAATCACATCCAATATGGCGGTCGGGGCATGGCGTACCCAAGCCGGATTCGCTCGGTGCAATCAATCCCTGATTATTTACAACTCGGTTTCACTATATTCCATTTCCCACAGTTCATCGAAGATATTTCCATCTCTTCTAAGACGAAACTCCCCTGCAGCAGGGTTACGACTTTATCCTGCCGTATGGTCACTTCACTCAGTTCAAATAGGCCTATGGCCGCGTCACTCGTCGGTGGCACCTTATTTCACAATTATTGTCCGATTACTGGACCTCCTGGACCGATTGTCCCACTTGATATTCCCCGCGCCACTGGATATTCCTCCACATTACGAAAGGAGGTAATTAAATCCGATTTGGCGGACATAATCTCCAAATTCGGCTCGCCATCGTCACCTGAAATCGGGTCGCTAGGCTCGTCGTTCACTCTCAGCCTATTCCCCTCTAAGCCCCTCCCTGCCCAGCTGACTCCCCACTTCACGAGGCATCTCGCGCATGCGTGTGAATTCGTTGGTTCCTTTCAGTTAATGTTAAGCCACCAGCAACACATGAATGATATCTATTCATATTGGAAAGTTTATCAATTACAACTTTCGGAAAATACCAATATTTTCCACAGATATAAATAGATACTCATCCTTCCCAAAATTAATTAATGTCACGAAGTTGGTGTTTAACTTCATAAACAAGATGAATATCTCGTATGATTTTCCTCATCCCCTGAAATACTGGGTACAGAGAGTACAAGGAGAAATCTATGGAGAGGAGATTAAATTGCTAAGGGATGGAAAACTTGGGAAGGGTTCAATAATAGAGAAATTGGGGCTATACTTGGAGGATGACGTAATCAAGTGCAGAGGTAGATTGCAAAATGCTGAATTGGGTGAATATACTAAACACCCTATCTTGCTGCCCAAGACTTATCATCTGACAACTTTAATTGTATTAAATGCCCATAAAAATGGGATGCATGGTGGAGTACAAGATACCTTAAATTGTATTAGGGAAACTTTCTGGATTCCTCAGGGGCGACAGAGTGTGAAGAGGGTGATTAAGACATGTGTGGTGTGTCGCCGTGTAGATGCCAGAACCTATATGTATCCAGGACCTCCACCATTGCCCAAGGAACGAGTGCAGTTAATAAAGCCATTTGATGTAACCGGTGTAGATTACAGTGGCCCCATCATTTTAACGGTACGGCAGATGGTGTTCCTTTAAAGGTGTATGTGTGTTTATTCACTTGTACCGCTACAAGGGCAGTACACTTAGAAGTGGCACAGGATTTGTCTGCAGAACAGTTCATACAGCTGTTTCGTAAATTTGCAGCTAGGAGATCCTGTCCGAGACTCATGATTTCAGATAATGCCACTAACTTTGTAGCGGGAGTGCAACATTTGAAGGAATTAAATGAGAGTAATGACGTACAATCTCTGTTAAATCAGCGAGGGTGTGGCTGGAAGTTTATTACTCCCAGGGCCCCTTGGCAAGGGGGATTGTATGAAAGACTGATAGGTACAGTGAAGAGGTGTCTGCGTAAAGTACTACACCGGAAACGAATTAACTTGGAGGAATTCCGGGCAGTCTTAGTGGAGGCAGAGAATCGGATAAATAATCGTCCTCTCTCGTACATTATTGATACTCCCGATGCAGAAGTACTGACTCCTTCTCACTTGATATGTGGGCGGAAACTAGAAGCTGCACCTATCTATCGAGATAATCCTGCGGAAGTTGATGAGGATTATAATAATGTGACAATGTTAAGTGATAAATTTAAGATCTTGAATAAAGTAATTAATCATTGGTCTACTGTGTGGCACAAAGAGTATCTTCTTACATTACGTGAACACTTTTATGGTGCGTCAGAAGCGGCGAATCGACAAAATATTCAACCAGGTGACGTTGTGTTGATTGATACTGAACAACCCAGAACGTTGTGGCCTTTGGGCAAGGTGGTGACATTATACCCAGACGCTCAGGGTGTTGTCAGGAATGTCAAAGTGTTGTGTCACGGCCAAGTGAGTTTACGCACAATTAATAAGTTAATCCCCTTAGAATTAAAAGGAGTTCTATCAACTGGGAACGGAAATCTAAGGGAAAGTGACACGAGTGATGTTGAAGGCGACACGGACCAGGGGATACCAGAAACAGGAAGTGTGATTCGACCTACCAGGAAGAGAGCTGTTCAGTCCAGGGAGGGCTGGAAGCGCCTGTTGAAAACTGACTCGATTTGATTGGTCTAACCACGAACTCTGCCCGGCCGCAGTGTGGAAAATATTGGTATTTTCCGAAAGTTGTGATTGATAAACTTTCCAATATGAACATATATCCTTAATGTACTGCTGGTAGTTTAACGTTCGTGAGGGTATGAATAGAGAACCATCATACCAGCAGGGAGGAAGCGGGAAGAAGCTGGGCAGAGAGGCGGGAGAGAGGGGAGTGGTCAGTGAAAACCCAGCCTACACACCGGATGTCAGGTGATGGGATGGCCTGCCGAATTTGGAGATTCCGGCCACCAAACCGGACTTAATTACCTCCTTTTGTAATGTGGAGGAGTATCAACGTGGGCGCCGAGTATAAAGTGGGACAATCGGTCCAGGAGGTCCAGTAATAGGGCAGTAATTGTGGAAATAACGAATGGCACCGGCATGGTATGTCCGCATAGGCCTATTTGAATTCAGTGAAGCGACCACACGACAGGATAAAGTCGTAACCCCTGATGCTGGGGAGCTTTCGTCTTAGAAGAGACTGAAATATGTTCGATTAACTTTGTGAAATGGTGAATATAGTGAAACTGAGTTGTAAATAATCAGGGGGTGATTGTACCGGGCGGGCCTAGCGTGGGTACGCCGTACCCCGACCGCCATGTTGGATGTGGAGGAGATGAACTAACATATCACAATTTATCTACTCGAAATACAAGTATCGAGACGGTGAATGTGTATAAACTAGTGGGGCATTAAGCCAGGATATACGTAGTGTGTAAAGTTATACGTATAAACAGTAATAAGGTCGGAATAGTGAGAGGATCTGAATCGCTACCCCGACCAACTACATGTTAACTAACGCCCGGTCTCGTGGCCGTATAAGAGTTCACGGAAATTAATCTTCCTTGACTCGACGGGACAACTCTTACCATCGCGATCGAAACAGATTGCAGGAGAACGTCAACAACGAAGCGACTCCCTCATCTAAAGCTAAGTACTCATCTGTCGTCTTTGTTATTGGCCAATAATATTGTTACACACAGTAGATGTACTTTAGCTAGATCAACAATCTACAATGCACCGCTATGATGCTGTTAATTAGGTGAGTGATGGTCATGTTAACTTAATTGTGTGTTCTCTACTTTTCATTCTGCGTGATCAGTCGTCTAATACCTATACAGTCCACTTAAATTTAATCATACCGTAATTATTAATATTATCTACTCAGATTTATTTATACTGGTCCAGAGTGCAGTGGGTTAACGTGAGAATATTGAAGGTACCCCTTGGGTGCGGCCAGGAGTGGGTAACGTTCTCACATACCTTAAAGGGAATGACTGCGGTAAAATTATACTAGTCGGTCATCTCCCGGGGAGGTTGTTTATTGCAAGTGGCGGTGTCCCAGATAAACTTATCTCCCACAATTCCCCACAAGTTTATTGTTAACCCAAAAGGGTTAACAATTGTTCATATGGATTTATATCTAGGCTTTCAATGTCCTATGTTTTTTTGCACTTTCCCAAGCATATAATCGGATTGTTTAAGTTCATATTAATTTGTCCAGGAAGTTGTATATTATTTTAGAAAGTTGTGTATTAGTAGAATATACAGTAAAACAACTAACAAAATCAATCATGAAACCCTGTGTAGTATGCAAACACACAAACAAACGTTCCACTGGATGGATTACATGCAACTTCTGTGGTAAATGGAGCCACGCCCCTTGTGCAGGCATTCAGGAATCAACTACACGAGATATTAAACCAGGGAAGTGTTTTTGGGTATGGCCAAATGAGACCGAACTGTGGAATAAAATCACATTGATTGTGAAAAATATTGGTAATATCCGTAATTGATAAATTTTCCAATATAAATAAATATCCTTAATGTGTTGCTGGTGGTTCCACGTTTATGTGGACATGAGATTAGAACCATCCAACCATCGCGTGGGTACGCGGAAGGGTAGATTTGAGGGGAGTAGGCTGGGCAGAGAGAGGGCGAATCAGTCACGTGTGGAGAGGCCTAGAGTTAAGATATCGGGCGGGAGGCCTTCGGGTGTTGGACGATGGCATCAGCCAGACCGGAATTAATAGCTTCACTTCATAACATGGAGTGATATCAAAGTGTGCGTCGCGTAATTCGTGAGACATTCTGTCCGGAAAGTCCGATATTCGGGTGACAATTTGGTGAAATAACGTGTGATCCCGGTTTAATGGGGTATCGAGATTTAGGCCTAATTCGGGCTCTGGTGATGTAACGACACGACAAGATATGGTCGTAAACCCTGATTCTGGGTGGTTTTCGTAATAGAAGAGACTGAAATATACTTAATGAATACGGTGAGACGTTGAATCTAGTGAAGCAGATTTGTAAATAATTGGAAGTGAATGTACCGGGTGCCGGCTAGTCCAACAAAATAAGCAGACTCTTGGATGTCACAGTGCCGGGCTGAGTGTTTGAGGGGAGAGGACGTGTGTGAGTGAGGTCCTAGGCCTTGTATCCCAGGACTGCTTATTTCACTCGACTGACAACTCATCATGCAACTCATATCGTTGGATCGCAGCTGCATTGTTGCTGGAACTCTTATGTGTGAGCTGTGACTAGTGATCTACCTAGTTAAACGAAAAGTGTTGGTTTGAAGTGGCACAAGAAGGCCTATCTACACTACCCCTCGCCTGCCTCCTCCCTCTATTTAGAACTCAGCCACTCGCCTCTATTTACCTATGGTCTAGAGGCGGTTTTTGCCTGCTCACATACGTGCCTGAGTGCCCCTGTCAGTTCTGCCAGCTTTCCACGATTTCCCACCCACCCTTCTTAAGAATGTGTCTCCTGTGTGCATACGTGCCTGCTACAAGATAATCTCCAAGTGGTTGACACGTGTTTAACTGGCACATTCAAGCAGGCTTGAAAGCAACAAACAAGCCAGGCAGGACAAACTAAGGTAGCCTGCAGGCACAGCTGTCCTGATCCCCAGCACATCTACGTAAACGTTCTACAGTGTTCCTGCCA
>WNWK01039761.1:0-17297 GCA_009830355.1 Cherax destructor
CCATGACCTCCGCAATCCTTCCATGTATAGGATTGTCACAGATGTTAGTAGACGCGTTATTTGTTCGTCGCCCCTGTTTACTTCGTCCCTTTTCTCTTCGTCTGCATTCACTCTTGTCTTCCCTTCAGCTTCCGCCTTTATATGTTCATGTGGCTTCACCCTTTCCTCTACCCCTTGGGAAGTTCCTGCTGTCCGTGTCTGTTCTATTCCTCTACCTTGCGCAAAGCCCAACTGCCTACGGCGGCTTCTCGCTCTTTCTTTCTAGACCATTTCCGTTCTCATTCCCATGCCATCGCAGTATACACCGATGGTTCAAAGTCATCTGACGGCGTCGGATTCGCAGCAGTGTTTCCGGACAGCGTCGTGCGAGGGCATCTGTTACCCTCGGCTAGCATATTTACGGCTGAATTTATGCCATTCTTGTGGCACTTATCCGTATGTGCATCTATGCCTGTATCACCATTTGTGGTCGTTTCAGACTCCCTTAGTGCTTTACAGGCTATCTGTAAAATTGATACACCTCACCCCTAGTTCTTCGTATCCACCTTTGGTTACGCCGTATCTTTAGCAAGCATAAAGATATTGTCTTTTGTTGGGTCCCTGGTCATGTTGACGTACAGGGCAATGAACAGGCAGACACTGCTGCGCGGTCAGCAGTACATGACCTTCCAGTTTCATATAGAGGTGTTCCTTTCACGGACTATTTTGCGGTCATTGCTACCCACCTTCGCACCCGTTGGCAACAACGCTGGTCTGACCTGCTGAATAACAAACTTCATTCTATTAAACCGGTTATAGGTTTCTGGCCTTCTTCTTGTCACCAATGTCGAGGTTGGGAGACTACACTCTCCCGTCTTCGCATCGGCCACACTCGTCTTACTCACGGGTATCTCATGGAGAGGCTCCTGCCCCTCTCTGTGAGCATTGTCAGGTTCCAGTGTCTGTTCGACATATCCTGTTGGACTGCCCACTCTATCAACGAGCACGCAGAATTTACCTCCAACGACGTCTTCGCTCTGCGGCCCTTTCTTTACCTTCCTTCTTGCAGATGGACCCTCCTTTAATCCTGACTCTCTCATTGACTTTTTGACAGAAACTGACTTACTACACAAACTCTGAAGATTATACCTCTAGCACCTCCTCAGTCCCTTCTACCTCGATCTCTTGCTACCCTCCCCCCCTGCACTATCCACCGTCATCTTGCACTCCATACCCTACTAATCGTCCATCTCCCTCTTACAACCCACTCTCCCTGCATCCTACAATAACCTGCAGCGCTGTATAACCCTGTGGTTTAGCGCTTTTATTTGATTTAATAATAATAATAATAATTTCGCTAATTTGAGCTCAATTTCAAGGTACTTGTCATTGTCAAACCAATCAAAATCATCTCTATTTCTGTAATATATCTTCCATTCTATCAAATGAGACCAAGAAAACGAGAATACATCTATAAATACCATACGAAAATAGACTGCAAATTCGCTGTTTTAAACCAAAAACACGGTCAGATTTTTTTTTCCTCATTATGCACTGTGTGGTGCAGGAATTTTTTTATACTGCGCACACTGACTGCACAGACCCATTCTATCACATCTAGACATAACAGCCTGTTTCTGCTTGATTTGAGGGTGTTAGAATTTAGGCTTACTAGTACGTCAATAACCCCAGGGCGTAAGCCGTACTAGTACGTCAATAACCCCAGGGCGTAAGCCATACTAGTACGTCAATAACCCTGAAAGGGGGAAGGTAAGTAATAAGTGTACTCTGTGTGTATCTTACTTTTTATTGTGTTTTTAATGCCTAGTGCTATTGCTAACTTAATATAAGTTAATGTAAGCTTGTTGTCTGGCATTTATATGCATTTAGAAGTGGAAAAATGACGTTCTGCTTTTCGGCGATGTCTGCTTTAAGGTACTAGCCTGGAACATAACCTGCCGTATTAGTGGGGCCCTACTGTATCCTCATAATTGTACCATAAATTTTTAACAAGCTCCTTTTATTTCTACTTTTTAATTTACCATAACTTTTTAAAATTTGATCTATTCCCATATGTATGTACCATTAGTCTATTTTATTTTTGTAAAATCAATTATTATAGTTTGCCTTCAAGTACGTACATTTAATTGCGTATTATAAATTTAAATATCACAATCTACTGTACAATAATAACCTAGTACTTGTCATAGTACTCAAGTCAACCACCCCAACAGTCCACTTCATTCTGCCAATTAGGCATCTTTAATCCTACTTTATTCCTAAGTTAAGTATCCTACATTATTCTTAAGTTAAGCATCCAGAATCAAACTTTAATTTTATGATTACAAACATTGATCCTGATAGCAACCTCTTAGAAAATGACTTAAATGACTCTAGCAGCAACTGCTCTTGTTATACAGCAGACCAAGCGAGGACACTACTCAGAGCAAATAACAACATTACTGTCTTTAATTGCAATGTCAGATCCTTAAGCTCCTAGCACTACTCAATTCCCTAAATGCCAGTATGTCTATCATTGTATGTCTCTCACTGAATCCTGGCTAAAGCCTGATGGTACAGATATCTATGCCATCCCTGGCCTACACAGCCATACACAACTGTAGACCAGACCAACAAGGAGGTGGAACAGCTATATATTACTCTGATGAGCTTGAATGTATAAATATTACCTGCACAAGGGATGAACATGGAGAATATATTATAGCTAAATTTAAATCCAAAGACCTTAAAAAAAACCTAACAGTTGGAACTACCTACAGAGTACCTCAGTCCAATATTTACTTGTTTAGTGAAAATTAAGAAGCATGATAACTGATGCACATATGAATGAGTAGTGTACTTTTCTTCTGTATGGCTTCTCAAAGGATGCTGCCTTTTCACACCTAGGTGTGAAAATTTTTGCACCTATGTTCTATTGACCCTCATGCCCCACCTTGAGCTTCCCCGCCTCCCCTTCCCACACTTCCGGTCGCCCCCCACTCCCCCATTTTTTTCGAATTTTCTATTTTTCTCGAATTTTCAATATTTTTCAATTTTTTTTGGAAGACTCCAATTTCTCGGATCAAATTTTTACCTCGACTTTTCCAATTTTTTAGTCACACTCCATCTCACACCTCCCATCCTCCACTTCCTTGGATCAAGTTTAACTTCAAGTAAAATATACCATCAAATGGTGGACAATTTTCTCGATATCAATAATACAAAAAAATTCAATGATCTACTTCCTCGGATCAAGATTTGAGTATCCCCTATGGGCAATATTATTTCCTCTCTTTATGTAAATTGAACTAAAAATGCCCCTATGGGGTCTCCCCTACCATAGTACAAGTTGAAACAGGCGAGGTGTGAGGTCACACCCCACCAGTGACGTCATCTCAAGTAAAACATGTTAAAACACGTTAACCGGTGGTCTGGTGGCCAGAACTCTCACTTCACACACGGAGGGCCCGGGTTCGATTCCCGGCGGGTAGAAACATTTCAACGTGTTTCCTTACACCTGTTGTCCTGTTCACCTAGCAGCAAATAGGTACCTGGGTTGTTAGTCGACTGGTGTGGGTCGCATCCTGGGGGACAAGATTAAGGACCCCAATGGAAATAAGACAGACAGTCCTCGATGACGCACTGACTTTCTTGGGTTATCCTGGGTGGCTAACCTTCCGGGGTTAAAAATCCGAAGAAATCTTATCTTATCTTAACACTAACATTATTTTTTCTTCATTTATTTTTCACTCTTTCAGTACATTTTCATATACAATACAATTTTCATATACATTTTTCTTGTTTTTGGGAAACACAAGTCACTGACAAAAATCAACACAGGGGAAACATTTCAATACAATAAAATTTTCATATACATTTTCCATGTTTTCGGGCAACAGGATAAAAGTTCCACTCTTTCGTTAACATCAATTTTTTCGTCACAATATTTTTTACTAATTCGTCAGAAAGACTCTAGTCACAACGCCTATAAGGCTCTAGTTCAACACATTTTCTGACGTTTTAATATCCACATCATGTCACAAAGACAATTTTTTCACATTTTCATGTAATAGACCAAAAAGATAATATTCATAACACAGTTATGTGTTAAGAACCTCCAAGGTATTGGGAGTTCCTCCACCATGTGTTTTCGCACACACAAGGTACTGCCTACTGACGCCGACCACAACACCTGGATCTCCAGACGGCGGCAAGCGAGGAGGTGTGAGGTCACTCTGTGACCTCACTACCACCAACATACCATCTCTCATTACCCACAACACCCCCATCAACACACACACACACACATACTTTTGTACCATTGAATACTCCCAAAAAACATTCAACATTTCTAACTCAAACACTAAATTACATTCTCTCTCACACGTACACATTTGATTAACTGCATTTGAATACTGCCAAACACCATTGAATACTCCCCAAAACACCACTGAATACTACCAAAACATTAATGATTACTCTCAAATAATATTTAACCTAACCTAACTTAACAATACACACACAACCCGCACATATAAAAGAGAGGAACTTACAGCGACGTTTCGGTCCGACTTGGACCATTTACAAAGTCACACTAACAAAAAGGAGAAAAGGAGGGAGTATATAGAGGCCAGTAGACAGGGACGGGACAAGACAGGTAGTAGCAAAGGAGGAAGAGAGGTAGTGGTAGAGGTAGTAGTAGTAGTGGAGTCAAAGACTAAGAAGAGGAGCACTGCAAGGGAGCTAGGGGGCCCACAAAGGGTAGGAACAAGAACACAGAGGGGGGAAAATAATAATGGGCCAAAAACCCAAGGCAGAAGAAAGAAAACCCAAAGGAGAAAGAGGAAAAGAGAAGAGGGAGAAGGGAAAAAAAAGAATCAGGTTAAGTCAGGTGTTCTGAAGTTTGGAGCATTTAACAATGTAATGGGAAAGGCAGGAATCTACAGAGACAAAGCCACGACTAAGATTCATACAAGGAAAGTTGTGTATAAGGGAGGATTCAACCAGACGGCGACTGTGAAAGTTAGAAGTAGGGTAGACAGTTTTAGCAGAAGCTCAGTCAATATGATGACTGTGATCTCTGACATGACAGAAAAGAGCATTGTTGGTGTCGGTAAACCTAACACTACTTTTGTGCTCCTTGAGTCTGTCGGGAAGAGAACGGCCAGTTTCTCCAAATTACTGAAGAGGACAGGAGGAACATGAAATACAGTAGACACCAGGAGCATCTATAGAGGGAGGAGAGGTATTAACTATATTACTGTGAAGAGAGTTAGTCTGGAGAAAAGTAAGTTTGATGTCTAAGGAATGGTGAGAGTTGTTGAGATTAGAAAGACTGGAAATATAGGGAAGGCAGAGGACAGGAGAGTTCCCAGGAGTAGACCTCTTTAAGGGGGGCTCCTTGTCGCGGTAAAGAGGCTATCGGTCTGAGGAATTGGACCTCTTGGTCTTCTTCCTCAGACCGAACCTAATACCCCCAATCCCCCTCCCTTTTCCCATCTTCCCCATCCTCCTTTTCCCTTTCCTCCTCCTCCTCCTCCTCATCCCTCCCTTATTTCCTTCCCAGTTTTACCCTGGGAGCTTCTCTCCTCAGGCATTCTAGTTCCTAGGTAGGGGGAAGGGTATCGTGGTCCATCCCATTCCGTTGAGGTCCTTGGCGGTGGTGTAGTTTGCCGTGGAATCTGGATCGCCTGGGGATGTCCCAATCCTCTCCGGTCACCCGGGGTGGCCTTGGGTATCTTTCAGGCGACGGGTGTATCTCTGGAGGCCACCTTTTGGATTCCGGGGGTGGTGGCCGAAGGCGGTATGCTTTGTGGCGGATATCCGGCCGCCCTCTCTTTTGTCCGCCGAGATGGCTCGGTGGATGTGAGGTTGCTATCCCAGATTGCTGGTTTACTGGCATGAAGGGTAGGGTATGGCACGGGTTCCATGCAGCATCTGCACTACTTGCGGTGTTGAGGTCCTCTTGGGCGCGGAGGGGGATTTACGCTCCCTTTCATTCCTCCTAGGAGCTATTCCTCCACTTTCCCCCCTTTTTTTATTCTTTTTTTTATTTTATTTTCTTTTCTTCTTTCTCTTTTTTTCTTAAAAATAAAAAGAAAGAAGTAACCTAACCATGGCTGACCTAATCCATGAACCCACTACCCCCGGGCCCCTTCCTGATACCGCACCCAGTACTGACCCTACCTCATTAACGGACAACTCTTTGGACACCTCTCATGCCCCTGTACCTCTTGCTGGTGCTGGTTCGTCACCTGCTTCAGGTACCAGGGACTGGCCCTTTCGATACGTCTGACCTTCTTCGCTCTTCTCTGACCTTGATTCCGGCTTCTCCCTCGACGGTGCGGCAATTTTCGAATCGCTCGCCCGTCTCCCATCGGACCACCCCCGGTCCCACACCCAAACGACCAAGACCCACACATGACGATTCAACACTTCTTTCTTGTTCATTGCAGAAACGACCAGCTCGTCACGCACTCCCCTTAAACTCTCTGTTTCAAACTACTCAATGGACGAAGTTTTTTACTCTGCGACTGACTTCTCCTAATATCTATCTTTCAGACCATAGTATTGGTAAAGCTCTGCTACGCCATGTTGGTAAAGACATCTCATTTCATGCTCTCAAGATTGGCACTCGCATCATCACGGTCCAGAATGCTGGCCAAGCTCGCGATCTTTCTCTTCTTACAAACATAGATTCTGCTCCTGTTACTATTGACAAGCAAGATTCCCTCAATTCTTGTTGTGGTTCTGTCATTTTGCCCCACACCATTGTCCAACGGAATTTCCAGACGTGGTGATGACATTTTCGAGCAGCTTGAGCTCCAAGAACTCCCTATCCTTAAAGTTGACACTTTTGTCCTCCTGCCAATAAGCGAAGACATTATCCTTGCAATATAACTCGTTTAACATTTGACTGCCGTGAACTACCACCTTCGGTTTACATTGCAGGTCAACGTTTGCAAGTCCGAAAAGTGACCCCTACACCACAACAGTGTAGAAACTGCTGGTGTTTTGGTCATCCAGTGAAATATTGCAGATCCATGGCCGAATGCCCAGTCTGCTGTGCTGACGACCATGCCAGTTCTTCTTGTACTCTACCTCCCTCTTGCCTTAACTGTCATGAGGCACATCCATCGTATTCTTGCCGTAGTCAGGTTTACCTGAATGAGCGGGAAATCTGTTGTCTCAAAGAGGCGGAAGGCTTCTCATATGCTATGGCCGTCTCTCATCTACGCCTTCAAGGGAGACTTCCCTGCATTCCCTATTCTTGAATTGCTAAACGTCGCCCGCTTCTGGGGTCCCAACTTCCACGGCTTCCTCTGTGGTCGCCTCATCCTCAATCACCCCTGTCTCGAATCCTTTTGATATTCTTGGCTCCGAGGTCCCTACCTCGGCTTCCCATACTGTCCACACTCCTTCCTCTACTCGCACAATTCTGAGTCTACACGTCCTCGTCCTTCACCTAAACCTCAGCGCCCCCCTTCTCATAAGCCCGGCAAAAAATCCCTACTGCCAGGTTCTTCGCCTCTGACTAGTTCTTTAACGTGTGTGGAGGTTCATCCTCCTCCTCATACACTACCTTCATCTCCTGTCCCCTCCCAAGCCCCTTCGACAGTTTCCTCTTCTATCTCTTCACCCTCTACTTTAGTACAGTCTATAGACTCCCGATCATTGCTCACTCTTCTTCCATTTCTAATGTAGTCCCACATTCTGCATCTTTGACTTCGAAACACTGGAAGCTATTGCAGAATATATTTCTGGACCGATGATGGACACTACTCCACCTGAGGTTCCTCATCTCTCTTCTTCGTCTCAACCCCCCCTTCCTTCACAACGTCCTCCTCCTTCTCTGATTACAGGTCTTCCACTACCTCCACACATGGACTTTTCTAACCCTAGTCCATAGATTCCTCTCACTTCCACTTATATCTTTCTCTCCATAAATCATGGCTTATTTACAGTGGAATATCCGAGGCCTCAGGGGTAACCTGGGTGAGCTTCAGGTGTTGCTCTCTCAGTTTTCCCCTGTTGGGGTCTGTTTGCAAGAACCCAAATTACAATCCAGTGTTATCAGGCCCTTTTCAGGCTATGATTTGTTACATTCATCGGATCCTTTTTCCGATGGAACCTTTAACGAAAGTGCTCTTCTTATACGCACTGGTGTTCCATTCCATCAGCTCTATGTTCCTTCTTCCTTACATTACACCACAGCCCATATCCACTTGAATAAGTGGTATACACTCTGTTCTTTATATCTCTCCCCTTCGCGGGCAATGTCTATCCCAGATGTTGATTTTCTGGTTTCTTCCTTACCGCCACCCCTTCTATTACTTGGCGATTTTAACGCACACCATATTCTCTGGGGAGGATCGCACTGTGACTCCCGTGGCATTCAGTTGGAGGCATTTCTTGCTTCTCTTCCCCTCCATGTTTTAAATACGGGTACTCCTACCCATTTTGATCCCCGAACTCATTCTTTCTCCTGCATCGATCTTTCCATCTGCTCTTCATCTACTGTCCTTGACTTCACCTGGTCTGTCCTCCCGGACTTACATGACAGCGATTATTTCCCAATCATCCTTAAGTCCCCTCTGTTTTCTCCACCTCCTCATTGCCCACGCTGGCAATTTGACCGGGCGAAATGGGACGTTTACACACATCTTACTGCCTTTCATGAGGTTCCTACCTCGTCCTCCATTGATGAGGTTTTACATCTCTTTTCGTCCTCCATCTTCACAGCGGCTTCACATTCTATTCCCCAAACCTCGGGCAAGCATCCTCAGAAGTGCGTGCCTTGGTGGTCTCCTGCTTGTGCTCGGGCAGTACGTTTGAAACGAGCTGCATGGGGCAGGTATCGGTATAACAGAACCACAGAGAGACTCCTTGATTTCAAGCAGAAGAGAGCTATTGCTCGCCATGTCATATGTGATGCTAAACGTACTTGCTGGCGAGATTAGGTTTCTACTGTCACTTCGGCTTCCTCGATGAGTGCAGTCTGGAAGAAAGTGCGGAAATTAAGTGGTAAATTCTCCCCCGACCCGGCTCCTGTTCTTCAGGTTGCTGGTGTCGATATAGCACACCCTCTTGCCGTTGCCACTGAAATTGGTAATCATCTCGTCCGCATTTCTCAAGGGCTCCATCTATGCCCCTCGTTCCTTTCTTCTAAGTCTGCCAGCGAGTTAAAGCCCTTAGATTTTTCTTCTCTTAGAGAAGAATCCTATAATGTGCCTTTTACCCTTCAAGAACTGGAGGCAACACACTCTGCTTGCCAATCATCGGCAGCTGGGCCAGACGGCATACATATTCGTATGCTACAGCATTTACATCAGTCTGCTCTTACTGTCCGTTCTTACTGTCCTCTTACGACTCTTTAATCTCATATGGTCGCAAGGAGTTCTTCCCCAGCTGTGGAAGTCTGCTATTGTTCTCCCTTTTCGAAAACCAGGTGCTACGGGACGTAATCATTCTCACTACCGTCCCATCGCTCTTACCAGTGCAGTTTGCAAGGTGATGGAACGTCTAGTTAATAGACGTTTGATGTGGTATTTAGAGACTCACAATAGTCTCTCCCCTAGTCAATATGGCTTCCGTAAGGGCCGTTCTGCCATTGACCCCTTGCTGCGCTTGGATACGTATATTCGTAATGCCTTTGCGAATAACCATTTGGTTATCGCTATCTTTTTCGACCTTGAGAAGGCTTATATTACAACTTGGAGATATAATATCTTGGCCCAGGCCCACTCCTTAGGCCTCCGAGGCAACCTACCATTCTTTCTTAAGGCCTTCTTAACTGACAGACATTTCCGGGTCCGTGTTAGTAATGAACTCTCCCCGGAATTTGTCCAAGCTGAAGGTGTCCCCCAGGGATGGGTTCTGAGCACAACACTTTTTCTGCTTGCTATAAATAATCTGGCATCTGTTCTCCCATCCAATATTTGGTCATCGCTCTATGTGGATGACTTTGCTATAGCTTGTGCAGGTGCTGACTGTCACCTCATTGCAGTTTCTCTCCAGCATGCCATCAACCAGGTTTCTGATTGGGCCACCACTCACGGGTTTAAATTTTCTAGTAACAAAACTCATCAAATTACGTTCACTAGAAGTTCAGTGGTCTCTGATCATCCATTGTACCTATACGGCTCACGTATCCCAGAACGTGATACAGTCAGGTTTCTCGGCCTCCTGTTTGACCGCAGATTGTCCTGGAAACCTCACATTACCTCTCTGAAGGCGACTTGTCATAGCCGGCTGAACCTCCTTAAAACCCTCGCACATCTTTCATGGGGGGCTGATCGTAGAACTCTCCTTCGCCTACATTCAGCCCTAATTCTATCGAAACTCGATTATGGTGACCAGATATATTCGGCAGCCTCTCCTGCCACTCTTTCCAGCCTTAATCCCATCCATCACCAGGGATTACGCTTATGCCTTGGTGCTTTTCGTTCTTCCCCGGTTGAGAGCCTCTATGTAGAAGCGAACATTCCATCCTTGTCCGATCGTCGTGATGCACATTGCATTCGCTATTATGTTCGCTCTCATGACCTCCGCAATCCTTCCATGTATAGGATTGTCACAGATGTTAGTAGACGCTCGTTATTTGTTCGTCGCCCCTGTTTACTTCGTCCCTTTTCTCTTCGTCTGCATTCACTCTTGTCTTCCCTTCAGCTTCCGCCTTTATATGTTCATGTGGCTTCACCCTTTCCTCTACCCCCTTGGGAAGTTCCTGCTGTCCGTGTCTGTTCTATTCCTCTACCTTGCGCGAAAGCCCAACTGCCTACGGCGGCTTCTCGCTCTTTCTTTCTAGACCATTTCCGTTCTCATTCCCATGCCATCGCAGTATACACCGATGGTTCAAAGTCATCTGACGGCGTCGGATTCGCAGCAGTGTTTCCGGACAGCGTCTACGAGGGCATCTGTTACCCTCGGCTAGCATATTTACGGCTGAATTGTATGCCATTCTTGTGGCACTTATCCGTATTGCATCTATGCCTGTATCACCATTTGTGGTCGTTTCAGACTCCCTTAGTGCTTTACAGGCTATCTGTAAAATTGATACACCTCACCCCTAGTTCTTCGTATCCACCTTTGGTTACGCCGTATCTTTAGCAAGCATAAAGATATTGTCTTTTGTTGGGTCCCTGGTCATGTTGACGTACAGGGCAATGAACAGGCAGACACTGCTGCGCGGTCAGCAGTACATGACCTTCCAGTTTCATATAGAGGTGTTCCTTTCACGGACTATTTTGCGGTCATTGCTACCCACCTTCGCACCCGTTGGCAACAACGCTGGTCTGACCTGCTGAATAACAAACTTCATTCTATTAAACCGGTTATAGGTTTCTGGCCTTCTTCTTGTCACCAATGTCGAGGTTGGGAGACTACACTCTCCCGTCTTCGCATCGGCCACACTCGTCTTACTCACGGGTATCTCATGGAGAGGCTCCCTGCCCCTCTCTGTGAGCATTGTCAGGTTCCAGTGTCTGTTCGACATATCCTGTTGGACTGCCCACTCTATCAACGAGCACGCAGAATTTACCTCCAACGACGTCTTCGCTCTGCGGCCCTTTCTTTACCTTCCCTTCTTGCAGATGGACCCTCCTTTAATCCTGACTCTCTCATTGACTTTTTGACAGAAACTGACTTACTACACAAACTCTGAAGATTATACCTCTAGCACCTCCCTCAGTCCCTTCTACCTCGATCTCTTGCTACCCTCCACCCCTGCACTATCCACCGTCATCTTGCACTCCATACCCTACTAATCGTCCATCTCCCTCTTACAACCCACTCTCCCTGCATCCTACAATAACCTGCAGCGCTGTATAACCCCTGTGGTTTAGCGCTTTTATTTGATTATAATAATAATAATAATAATTTCGCTAATTTGAGCTCAATTTCAAGGTACTTGTCATTGTCAAACCAATCAAAATCATCTCTATTTCTGTAATATATCTTCCATTCTATCAAATGAGACCAAGAAAACGAGAATACATCTATAAATACCATACGAAAATAGACTGCAAATTCGCTGTTTTAAACCAAAAACACGGTCAGATTTTTTTTTCCTCATTATGCACTGTGTGGTGCAGGAATTTTTTTATACTGCGCACACTGACTGCACAGACCCATTCTATCACATCTAGACATAACAGCCTGTTTCTGCTTGATTTGAGGGTGTTAGAATTTAGGCTTACTAGTACGTCAATAACCCCAGGGCGTAAGCCGTACTAGTACGTCAATAACCCCAGGGCGTAAGCCATACTAGTACGTCAATAACCCTGAAAGGGGGAAGGTAAGTAATAAGTGTACTCTGTGTGTATCTTACTTTTTATTGTGTTTTTTAATGCCTAGTGCTATTGCTAACTTAATATAAGTTAATGTAAGCTTGTTGTCTGGCATTTATATGCATTTAGAAGTGGAAAAAAATGACGTTCTGCTTTTCGGCGATGTCTGCTTTAAGGTACTAGCCTGGAACATAACCTGCCGTATTAGTGGGGCCCTACTGTATCCTCATAATTGTACCATAAAATTTTTTAACAAGCTCCCTTTTTATTTCTACTTTTTTAATTTACCATAACTTTTTTAAAATTTGATCTATTCCCATATGTATGTACCATTAGTCTATTTTATTTTTGTAAAATCAATTATTATAGTTTGCCTTCAAGTACGTACATTTAATTGCGTATTATAAATTTAAATATCACAATCTACTGTACAATAATAACCTAGTACTTGTCATAGTACTCAAGTCAACCACCCCAACAGTCCACTTCATTCTGCCAATTAGGCATCTTTAATCCTACTTTATTCCTAAGTTAAGTATCCTACATTATTCTTAAGTTAAGCATCCAGAATCAAACTTTAATTTTATGATTACAAACATTGATCCTGATAGCAACCTCTTAGAAAATGACTTAAATGACTCTAGCAGCAACTGCTCTTGTTATACAGCAGACCAAGCGAGGACACTACTCAGAGCAAATAACAACATTACTGTCTTTAATTGCAATGTCAGATCCTTAAGCTCCTAGCACTACTCAATTCCCTAAATGCCAGTATGTCTATCATTGTATGTCTCTCACTGAATCCTGGCTAAAGCCTGATGGTACAGATATCTATGCCATCCCTGGCCTACACAGCCATACACAACTGTAGACCAGACCAACAAGGAGGTGGAACAGCTATATATTACTCTGATGAGCTTGAATGTATAAATATTACCTGCACAAGGGATGAACATGGAGAATATATTATAGCTAAATTTAAATCCAAAGACCTTAAAAAAAACCTAACAGTTGGAACTACCTACAGAGTACCTCAGTCCAATATTTACTTGTTTAGTGAAAAATTAAGAAGCATGATAACTGATGCACATATGAATGAGTAGTGTACTTTTCTTCTGTATGGCTTCTCAAAGGATGCTGCCTTTTCACACCTAGGTGTGAAAATTTTTGCACCTATGTTCTATTGACCCTCATGCCCCACCTTGAGCTTCCCCGCCTCCCCTTCCCACACTTCCGGTCGCCCCCCCCCACTCCCCCCTTTTTTTTCGAATTTTCTATTTTTCTCGAATTTTCAATATTTTTCAATTTTTTTTGGAAGACTCCAATTTCTCGGATCAAATTTTTACCTCGACTTTTCCAATTTTTTAGTCACACTCCATCTCACACCTCCCATCCTCCACTTCCTTGGATCAAGTTTAACTTCAAGTAAAATATACCATCAAATGGTGGACAATTTTTCTCGATATCAATAATACAAAAAAAAATTCAATGATCTACTTCCTCGGATCAAGATTTGAGTATCCCCCTATGGGCAATATTATTTCCTCTCTTTATGTAAATTGAACTAAAAATGCCCCTATGGGGTCTCCCCTACCATAGTACAAGTTGAAACAGGCGAGGTGTGAGGTCACACCCCACCAGTGACGTCATCTCAAGTAAAACATGTTAAAACAGGTTAACCGGTGGTCTGGTGGCCAGAACTCTCACTTCACACACGGAGGGCCCGGGTTCGATTCCCGGCGGGTAGAAACATTTCAACGTGTTTCCTTACACCTGTTGTCCTGTTCACCTAGCAGCAAATAGGTACCTGGGTTGTTAGTCGACTGGTGTGGGTCGCATCCTGGGGGACAAGATTAAGGACCCCAATGGAAATAAGACAGACAGTCCTCGATGACGCACTGACTTTCTTGGGTTATCCTGGGTGGCTAACCTTCCGGGGTTAAAAATCCGAAGAAATCTTATCTTATCTTAACACTAACACATTATTTTTTCTTCATTTATTTTTCACTCTTTCAGTACATTTTCATATACAATACAATTTTCATATACATTTTTCTTGTTTTTGGGAAACACAAGTCACTGACAAAAATCAACACAGGGGAAACATTTCAATACAATAAAATTTTCATATACATTTTCCATGTTTTCGGGCAACAGGATAAAAAGTTCCACTCTTTCGTTAACATCAATTTTTTCTTGTCACAATATTTTTTACTAATTCGTCAGAAAGACTCTAGTCACAACGCCTATAAGGCTCTAGTTCAACACATTTTCTGACGTTTTAATATCCACATCATGTCACAAAGACAATTTTTTCACATTTTCATGTAATAGACCAAAAAGATAATATTCATAACACAGTTATGTGTTAAGAACCTCCAAGGTATTGGGAGTTCCTCCACCATGTGTTTTCGCACACACAAGGTACTGCCTACTGACGCCGACCACAACACCTGGATCTCCAGACGGCGGCAAGCGAGGAGGTGTGAGGTCACTCTGTGACCTCACTACCACCAACATACCATCTCTCATTACCCACAACACCCCCATCAACACACACACACACACATACTTTTGTACCATTGAATACTCCCAAAAAACATTCAACATTTCTAACTCAAACACTAAATTACATTCTCTCTCACACGTACACATTTGATTAACTGCATTTGAATACTGCCAAACACCATTGAATACTCCCCAAAACACCACTGAATACTACCAAAACATTAATGATTACTCTCAAATAATATTTAACCTAACCTAACTTAACAATACACACACAACCCGCACATATAAAAAGAGAGGAACTTACAGCGACGTTTCGGTCCGACTTGGACCATTTACAAAGTCACACTAACAAAAAGGAGAAAAGGAGGGAGTATATAGAGGCCAGTAGACAGGGACGGGACAAGACAGGTAGTAGCAAAGGAGGAAGAGAGTAGTGGTAGAGGTAGTAGTAGTAGTGGAGTCAAAGACTAAGAAAGAGGAGCACTGCAAGGGAGCTAGGGGGCCCACAAAGGGTAGGAACAAGAACACAGAGGGGGGAAAATAATAATGGGCCAAAAACCCAAGGCAGAAGAAAGAAAACCCAAAGGAGAAAGAGGAAAAGAGAAGAGGGAGAAGGGAAAAAAAAGAATCAGGTTAAGTCAGGTGTTCTGAAGTTTGGAGCATTTAACAATGTAATGGGAAAGGCAGGAATCTACAGAGACAAAGCCACGACTAAGATTCATACAAGGAAAGTTGTGTATAAGGGAGGATTCAACCAGACGGCGACTGTGAAAGTTAGAAGTAGGGTAGACAGTTTTAGCAGAAGCTCAGTCAATATGATGACTGTGATCTCTGACATGACAGAAAAGAGCATTGTTGGTGTCGGTAAACCTAACACTACTTTTGTGCTCCCTGAGTCTGTCGGGAAGAGAACGGCCAGTTTCTCCAAATTACTGAAGAGGACAGGAGGAACATGAAATACAGTAGACACCAGGAGCATCTATAGAGGGAGGAGAGGTATTAACTATATTACTGTGAAGAGAGTTAGTCTGGAGAAAAGTAAGTTTGATGTCTAAGGAATGGTGAGAGTTGTTGAGATTAGAAAGACTGGAAATATAGGGAAGGCAGAGGACAGGAGAGTTCCCAGGAGTAGACCTCTTTAAGGGGGGCTCCTTGTCGCGGTAAAGAGGCTATCGGTCTGAGGAATTGGACCTCTTGGTCTTCTTCCTCAGACCGAACCTAATTAACCCCCAATCCCCCCTCCCTTTTTCCCATCTTCCCCATCCTCCTTTTTCCCTTTCCTCCTCCTCCTCCTCCTCATCCCTCCCTTATTTCCTTCCCAGTTTTACCCTGGGAGCTTCTCTCCTCAGGCATTCTAGTTCCTAGGTAGGGGGAAGGGTATCGTGGTCCATCCCATTCCGTTGAGGTCCTTGGCGGTGGTGTAGTTTGCCGTGGAATCTGGATCGCCTGGGGATGTCCCAATCCCTCTCCGGTCACCCGGGGGGTGGCCTTGGGTATCTTTCAGGCGACGGGTGTATCTCTGGAGGCCACCTTTTGGATTCCGGGGGTGGTGGCCGAAGGCGGTATGCTTTGTGGCGGATATCCGGCCGCCCTCTCTTTGTCCGCCGAGATGGCTCGGTGGATGTGAGGTTGCTATCCCAGATTGCTGGTTTACTGGCATGAAGGGTAGGGTATGGCACGGGTTCCATGCAGCATCTGCACTACTTGCGGTGTTGAGGTCCTCTTGGGCGCGGAGGGGGATTTACGCTCCCTTTCATTCCTCCTAGGAGCTATTCCTCCACTTTCCCCCCTTTTTTTATTCTTTTTTTTTATTTTTATTTTCTTTTCTTCTTTCTCTTTTTTTCTTAAAAATAAAAAGAAAGAAGTAACCTAACCATGGCTGACCTAATCCATGAACCCACTACCCCCGGGCCCCTTCCTGATACCGCACCCAGTACTGACCCTACCTCATTAACGGACAACTCTTTGGACACCTCTCATGCCCCTGTACCTCTTGCTGGTGCTGGTTCGTCACCTGCTTCAGGTACCAGGGACTGGCCCTTTCGATACGTCTGACCTTCTTCGCTCTTCTCTGACCTTGATTCCGGCTTCTCCCTCGACGGTGCGGCAATTTTCGAATCACTCGCCCGTCTCCCATCGGACCACCCCCGGTCCCACACCCAAACGACCAAGACCCACACATGACGATTCAACACTTCTTTCTTGTTCATTGCAGAAACGACCAGCTCGTCACGCACTCCCCTTAAACTCTCTGTTTCAAACTACTCAATGGACGAAGTTTTTTACTCTGCGACTGACTTCTCCTAATATCTATCTTTCAGACCATAGTATTGGTAAAGCTCTGCTACGCCATGTTGGTAAAGACATCTCATTTCATGCTCTCAAGATTGGCACTCGCATCATCACGGTCCAGAATGCTGGCCAAGCTCGCGATCTTTCTCTTCTTACAAACATAGATTCTGCTCCTGTTACTATTGACAAGCAAGATTCCCTCAATTCTTGTTGTGGTTCTGTCATTTT
>WNWK01039762.1:0-17297 GCA_009830355.1 Cherax destructor
GGGCATCTTCCAGATGCCAGCAAGTCTCTTCAATAAAGGTAAGTAAATGTTATTTATTATCATGTTATTTATTATTATGTTATTTATTATTATTTCTTGTTATTATGTGTTATTAAGTTTTGTTATTGTGTGTTTTGTGTATGTAAAACTATAGTTAATCTTTAAAAATTTATTTTTGAGAATATTTTTGGGTGTCTGGAACGGATTAATTGTATTTACATTATTTCTTATGGGAAATAATGGCTCAGAAATCGGCCAGTTCAATTTTAGGCCAAGCTCCTGGAACGAATTACGGCCAATTTCCGGGGACCCACAGTCCTTGGAGGAGATGCTGGCAGAGGCCGCGTATGTTGTCAGTGGCCCTATATACCTCCAACAGCATTGGAGTTAGTTTCGTGTTGTCCTTTTCTATCGCTTAATTGCTTAACTCACTTGCTGTACTGTTAATGCTACACTTTATCACTGGCTGGCGCTATAGCCTTTATCGACTCCTGCTGTTTTAGTATCGTCATATTGTATTATTATTATAATCAAATAGAAGCGCTAAACCACAGGGTTATACAGCCGTACATATTGTAGAATCACTGAATCACTGAAGAAGGCACATTCTCCCCTCTCTCTTCCTCCTCCACTTTGGTACTTTGCTACGAGTTCTTTCTTGAATTCTATCCTGTTTCTCACCTTCTTTACCATAGGGCTGGCACTAGGAGCTTTCTTTGGGCCCAAGGTGGTTTATTTAGCAGTCACACACAATAAACAAGTGCAAAATAAATGGATTATTACAAAATGTTTCATATGACTTCGCAGGGTAATGTTCACTCGCCAAGAAACAATGCCACACTGACTCAGAATGGTGTGCGGGAGGCTTTGTGTGCGCACAGGCACTCAGACGTGTTCCGTACAACCGACGAAACCAGAGGTAATTAATGAAAACAGACTATATTTTGATAAAAAAAGTCGGCAATAACCAAAAATCACGAAATCAGAGGGTCCACTGTAGCTAAATTCACATCAAAAAACCTTAAGAATCTTATAACAGTTGGAGCAATCTACAGACTACCACACTCTAATACATACACATTTAGTAGTAACCTTAGAAACATGATAACTTAGTCAGAGTTGAATAAACACCACCTGATACTTACAGGAGACTTAAACATAAACCTCATCCAAGCAACTGACCCTCCAGTAGCTGATTTCACAAACACTATGAAAAACTGCTTGTTGCTACCCTCTATAACTAAGCCAACAATAATCTCTGAGACAAGTGCCTCACTACTTGACCATATCTGGACCAACACGATATCCCCACTACAAGCAGGTATAATCACAGACAACACTACAGACCACTACCCCACTTTTCTCATAACCAGCTTACGTAAATTCCCTCAAGAAACAGAAAGATCTCATTTCGCCTGCATGATGAGACATCAGTAAACAATTTAATATTAGCACTAGGTGACAATGATTGGCAGAGAGAGCTATTGACAAAGATGTCAAAACTTTTTTACATAAAATTCTGAACCTCTATAACATACATTGTCCATTCAAAATTAAGCAGATCACAGATAAGAGACTAAACAGCCCATGGCTAACAAATAGTATCCTCAAATCTATTAAAAAGCACAAACTTAAAAAACAGTTCAAATTAGGTCTGATTACTAAAGAACTGGCAAACGATACACATCAATACTCACAAAACTAATACGAAAATCAGAGCAAATGTATTACGAAAATAGATTTATTGAAATAAAAGGTGATATAAAAGTACCTGGCAAACCCTCAACAAACTTTTGGGCTCTATGAAACTTTTGGGCTCTAGGAAACTGTCTGGAAACAGAGAGATAAACTTAACTAAACCAGATGAACCTCATACAGCCTATAGACTCAGCCAACAAATTTAATGTCTTCTTCTCTACTGTATGTTCAAAGCTAGCAAGTAAAAATCTTAGCTCAAATACCCAGCCGAAAGACTACCTCACTGGCAACTACCCAAATACTCTAAATCTAGCTCCAACTAATTCTACTGAAGTCTCACTCATTAAATCATTATAAAAAAAAGCAGATCTGAATAACTTGCCACCATTCAAAATAAAAAGCTGCACATGTGCTGTCACCCATTATTGAACAATGTTTAACAAATCTGTAGCATCCTCAACCTTCCCATCTATACTCAAGACAGCAAGGGTTACCCCGATCCTCAAAGGAGGTGATCCAACTGACTTGAACAACTATAGACCCATATCAAATTTGCCCTTACTTTCTAAAATATTTAAAAAAATAATATACAAACAACTTTACTCCTACCTTATATCCAACAACATACTTAACCCCTTAATCTTGCAGATTAAGAGAGTTCACATTTTTTTTGATACTGAAACAAAATGAAAATTTTCCCATCAGTACTTACCGAGATACAGAGGCACCTGGGGAATCACTTTGGATATTATACAGTAGGACCCCATATCCGCGTGGGATACGTTCAAGGACCTGCCGCAGATACTAAAACCATGGATAGTAGCAAACCCTATACAGTGGACCCCCGGTTTTCGTTATTTTTCGTTCCAGAATGCTGTTCAAGTGCCATTACCAAACTAATTTATTCCCATAAAGAATAATGTAAAGTAGACTAGTCCTTTTAGACCCCAAAAATACACTTACAAAAGCATTTAAAAAATACACTTACATAAAGGGCGAGTTTGGAGCAGGATAACACCGGGGTCCACTGTACATGTATACATGGACCCCGAGTATCGTAAGGCTCATATATCGTAAAACTCGTGTTCGTAAGCTTTTTCGATTTCATGTATCGTAAATGGACTTGTGTATGTAACGTAGACCTGTCCGCCTGCTCCACGCCTGCCCTGTGCCTGCGCAGGACGCCAGTGAAGCATTGTTTACCATAAAAGAACATTACCAGGCATTCTTTCAAACATTCACAATACATTTGGTGTCTTTTTTGGTGGTTTAGTGATTGTCACTGTGAAATAAGTCACCAAGGGTCCAAAGAAGTCTTAGTGGCACCCCTGTGGTAAAGAAAGTGAGGAACACCATCGAACTGAAGAAAGAGATTATAGAAAAATATGAGAGTGGCGTATGTCTGAGTGAGCTTGCCAGGATGTACAAGAAAACCCCATCTACTATCAGCTCTATCCTGGCAAAGAGAAATGAGATCAAGGAAGCTAATGTTGCAAAAGGGGTTGATATGTTAAAGAAAAATAGATCGAAAACAGTGAATGAGGTTGAGAAGTTGTTGATGGTGTGGATCAATGAAAAACAAATACAGTGGTACCTCGAGTTACGATATTTTTTCGTTCGAGAATGCTGTTCAAGTGCCATTACCAAACAAATTTATCCCCATAAGGAATAATGTAAAATAGACTAGTCCTTTTACACCCCCAAAAATATACCTACAAAAGCATTTAAAAAAATAAACTTACATAAAAGGGCGATTTTTGGGATCATCGTAACTCGAAGTACCACTGTAGCGGGTAATTGTATTTCAACGGCGATAATTTGTGAAAAGGCAAGGAAGTTGCACGCAGATCTTGTCAAGACAATGCCTGCAACCAGTGGTGAGGCGGGTGATTTTAAAGACAGCAAAGGCTGGTTTGAGAGGTTTAAGAAACGAGTGGCATACACAGTGTTGTGAGGCATGGTTAGGCAGCCAGCTCAGACAAACGTGGAGCTGAAAATTTGTGCACGAATTCCAGGGGTTCATAGACACTGAAAAATTTGAACCCCAACAAGTGTTTAATTGTGATGAAACAGGCCTGTTTTGGAAGAAAATGTCCAACAGGACCTTCATTACTCAGGAGGAAAAGGCACAGCCAGGACACAAGCCTATGAAAGACAGGCTAACTCTTATGATGTGTGCAATGCCAGTGGTGATTTTAAAGTGAAGCCTTTACTGGTGCATCACGCAGAAAATCCCAGACCCTTCAAGAAACACAGTGTTAACAAGGATAAATTGTTGTGCATTGGAAGGCTAACACTAAGGCATGGGTCACTACGGAGATTTTCAAGGAATGGTTGACTTGAGTGTTTGGCCTTAGTGTGAAGAAATACCTCCTGGAAAAGAAATTGGGACTCAAGTGCCTCCTGGTACTGGACAATGCTCCTGCTCATCCTCACAACTTGCAAGAGTTGTTGCCTGACAACTTAAATTTCATCAGAGTGAAGTTCTTGCCTCCTAACACCACTCCTCTCATCCAGCCCATGGACCAGCAGGTCATTGCAAACTTCAAGAAATTGTACACCAAAGCAGTGTTTCAGAAATGCTTTGATGTGACCTCAGACACTGAATTGACCCTAAGAGAGTTCTGGAAAGAACACTTCAATATCGTGCATTGCATAGGCCTTATAGGTAAGGCTTGGGAGGGAGTGACTTCCAGGACTTTGAACTCTGCTTGGAGACCACTGTGGCTGGATTGTGTTGAAAAGAGGGATTTTGAAGGATTTGAGGCTGACCCTGACGACCCTGTGCCTGTTGTGGAAGATATTGTGGCATTGGGGAACAGCCTGGGGTTGGAGGTGAGTGGTGAGGATGTGGAAGAGTTGGTGGAGGAGCACAGGGTAGAGCTAACAACTGAAGAGCTGCAAGAGCTTCATCTGGAACAGCAACAGACCACAGCTGAGGTTATTGCTTCACAGGAGGAGGGAGAGAGAGAGAGGAGGTGTCTTCTTCAGTGCTTAACCCTTTGACTGTTGCAACCCTCAATCCTGAGTGCTCTCCTGTTGTCACAAAATTTAAAAAAAAAAAGTAAATTATTTTTCTTATGAAATGACAGAGAATCGTTTCCCGATATTAAAAACACCAAAAGTTTGAAATTTGATTGAAAACTCACGGAATTACGCTCTCGCGAATTTAGTGATCTCAGCAATATATACGCATCGGCAATTTCGCCGACTTTGAGCCCTAATTTCGGTAAATTCCATTGTTCTAGTTGACAAAACTCATAGATATTTCATTAGAACTCCATTTGTTCTATCGATTGAGTACAAGAAACCACCAATTTACAGATTTCAACTACCCAATAAGTGATCAGAAATTGGCAATTTGGCCAATTTCATGCAAAATAAAAAAGTTGTCAATTTCAAAATAGGGTCCAGAATAAACAATGCAGGCATTCCTGGCACTAAAATAAGATTTTATCTGTTCATTAGTCACGTCTTTAGGCCCCTCTTATGTTACTTTTGCTTTCTATTTTTATTTTTTATTCACATAAAAAATAGAAGATTTACCGTTATGCAGACTATTGCATTATTGTAAAAATGGTATAAATAATATCAGTGCACTTGTGAAAGAATATTAGACTCACCAATTGATGTGTATTGGACGCTTGGCGTGATTTGTTTACTCTTGAACATTTGAAAAAATCGAACATTTCTCATACTTTAAGCTCAATTTCAAGGTTGTTTTCATCATAAAACTAATCAAAATCATCTATATTTCTGTAGTATGTTGTCCATTCTATCAAATAAGACCATAAAATAGAGAATGCAACCATAAATACTATACGAAAATACACCTCAAATTCGGCGTTTAATCCAAAAAATGTCGGAGTTTATTTTTCTCTCATTATGTACTGTGTGCTGCAGGATTTTTTATACTCGCACACTGACCACACAGACCCATTCTCTCATATGTGGGCCTACCAGTTTTCTCCAGTTTGATTTGAAGCCGCTAGAATTTAGGAGTATTGATATGTCCGAAACAGTGGCTCGTAAGACGTATATATACGACCGAAACAGTCAAAGGGTTAAGGAGATGTGTACAAAGTGGAATGAGTTGCAGACATTTGTTGAAAAACACCACCCTGAGCAAGTTGAAATGAGCCTTCTGTGCAACCACTTCAGTGACAGAGCCATGTTGTACTTCAGGAAAGTATTAAAGAGTTGCCAGAAACAGAGGACTGTGGACAGTTATTTCACCAGGCAGGTCTAGTGACCTCAGCTGGTCCTAGTGGGATTAAAGACCAAGAAGGAAGTAACCCCAGAGGGGGACTTGTTACCTGAAGTAATTTTGGAGGGGGATTCCCCTTCCAACCACTAACTTCCTGCCCCTGTCATCCTCCCTATCTTCCAGATGCCTGCAACTCTTCAATAAAGGTAAGTAAATGTATATATATAAAGTATTGTTTTTTATTATTTAGTACATGTATGTGAATATTTTTGGGTGGACCGGATTACAGTGGACCGGATTACAGTGGACCGGATTACAGTGGACCGGATTACAGTGGACCCTCGGTTAACGAAATTAATCCGGTCCAGGAGCTATTACTTAATCTGAATCTTTCGTAATCTGAAACCTTATTTCTCATAAGAAATAATGTAAATACAATTAATTTGTTCCACAAAAAAATAATCACTCAAAAAAAAAACAATAACATTTACTTACCTTTATTGAAGAGTTGCAGGCATCTGGAAGGTAGAGTTGCTGACAGGGGCAGGGTGTTAATGGTTGGAAGGGCAATCCCCCTAAAAAAAGCACTTCAGGTAACAAGTCCCTCTCTGGGGTTACTTCCCTTCTTGGTCTTTTAATGCCACTAGGACCAGCTTGAGAGTCACTAGACCCCTGCCTGGTGAAGTAACTGTCCACAGTCCTCTGTTTCTGGCGACTCTTCAACACTTTTCTGAAGTACAACATGGCTCTGTCACTGAAGTGGTTGCACAGAAGGCTCATTTCAGCTTGCTCAGGGTGGTATCTTTCAACAAATGTCTGCAACTCATTCCACTTTGTACACATCTCCTTAAGCACTGAAGAAGGCACCTCCTTATCTCTCTCTCTCTCCTCCTGTGAAGCAATAACCTCAGCTGTGGTCTGTTGCTGTTCCAGATGAAGCTCTTGCAGCTCTTCAGTTGTTAGCTCTACCCTGTGCTCCTCCACCAACTCTTCCACATCCTCACCACTCACCTCCAACCCCAGGCTGTTCCCCAATTCCACAATATCTTCCACAACATGTTCCACAACAGGCACAGGGTCGTCAGGGTCAGGGTCAGCCTCAAATCCTTCAAAATCCCTCTCTTGGACACAATCCGGCCACAGTGGTCTCCAAGCAGAGTTCAGAGTCCTGGAAGTCACTTCCTTCCAAGCCTTATCTATAAGGCCTATGCAATGCACGATATTGAGGTGTTCTTTCCAGAACATTATTAAAGCACCTCTGAAACAGTGCTTTGGTGTACAATTTCTTGAAGTTGGAAATGACCTGCTGGTCCATGGGCTGGATGAGAGGAGTGGTGTTAGGAGGAAAGAACTTCACTCTGATGAAATTTAAGTTGTCAGGCAACAACTCTTGCAAGTTGTGAGGATGAGCAGGAGCATTGTCCAGTACCAGGAGGCACTTGAGTGGCAATTTCTTTTCCAGGAGGTATTTCTTCACACTAGGGCCAAACACTCCAGTCAACCATTCCTTGAAAATCTCCGTAGTGACCCATGCCTTGGTGTTAGCTTTCCAATGCACACACAATTTATTCTTATCAACACTGTGTTTCCTGAAGGGTCTGGGATTTTCTGCGTGATGCACCAGTAAAGGCTTCACTTTAAAATCCCCACTAGCATTAGAACAAAACAAGAGAGTTAGCCTGTCTTTCATAGGCTTGTGTCCTAGCTGTGCCTTTTCCTCCTGAGTAATGTAGGTCCTGTTGGGCATTTTCTTCCAAAACAGGCCTGTTTCATCACAATTAAACACTTGTTGGGGGAGGAATTGTTCAGCCTCTACGAACCCCTTGAATTCCTGCACAAATTTTTCAGCTGCACGTTTGTCTGAGCTGGCTGCCTCACCATGCCTCACATCATTGTGTATGCCACTACGTTTCTTAAACTTCTCAAACCAGCCTTTGCTGGCTTTAAAATCACTCGCCTCACCACTGGTTCCAGGCATTGTCTTCACAAGATCAGCATGCAACTTCCTTGCCTTTTCACAAATTATCGCCATAGAAATACTATCACCCGCTAACTGTTTTTCATTGATCCACACCAAAAACAACTTCTCAACCTCATCCACTGTTTTCGATCTTTGTTTCGTTAACAAATTAACCCCTTTTGCAACATTAGCTTCCTTGATCTCATTTCTCTTTGCCAGGATAGTGCCGATAGTAGATGGAGTTTTCTTGTACATCCTGGCAAGATCACTCAGACGTACACCACTCTCATATTTTTCTATGATTTCCTTCTTCAGTTAGATGGTGTTCCTCACTCTCTCTTTACCACAGGGGTGCCACTAGAAAGCTTCTTTGGACCCATGGTGACTTATTTCACAGTGACAATCACTAAACCACCAAATAAGACACCAAATATATTGTGAATCTTTGAAAGAGCGCACTAGGTAATGTTCCCTCAATGGTAAACAACGCTTTACTGGCGTCCTGCGCTTGCGCGGAGCAGGCGGACACGTCTAATACCTTTCGCTAACCGATTACGAAAAAAACTTTCGTTTTCCGAAGCTTTCGTTAACAGAACCTTTCATTAACCGAGGGTCCACTGTAATTGTATTTACATTACAGTGGTCCCTCGGTTTTCATGCATCTACAAACTCGAACATTTATGTAAGTGTATTTTCGTAAGTGCTGTTGCAAGTGTATTTTTGGGGATCTGAAATAGATTAACCTACGTGACATTATTTCTTAAGGAAGTAAATTCGTTCGGTAATGCCACTTGAGCAGCATTCTGGAACGAATTTTCGACGAAAACCGAGGGACCACTGTATTTCTTATGGGAAACAAGGTTTCGAATTACGTATTTTTTGTGTTAAGTAATAGCTCCTGGAACGGATTAATTACAAGTCGAGGGACCACTGTACAGTGGAACCCACAAATTCGCGGCTTCAGTAATTCACAGATTTTTCCTTAGAACCTAAGTAATAATTGTTTGCAGAAATCCTGGCAAATTTGCAGAATTTTTTTTTGCTAGTTTGGTGGTAATATATAATTTTTTATGTGTTTTAACACTAAATAAATCTAATTCATCATCATCATTATCTTCAATCGGAATCATTCATTATTGGAGAGTACCCGTACATATAACTTTACTTTTACTAAATTAAATTATTACCATATATTTACCGTACATATACAGTGGTCCCTCGACTTTCGGTCATAATCCATTCCAGGAGCTAGACCTTAACTCAAATTGTTTGAAAGTCGAAACCTTATTTCCCATAAGAAATACAGTGGTCCCTCAGTTTTCGCCGAAAATTCGTTCCAGAATGCTGCTCAAGTGCCATTACCGAACGAATTTACTTCCTTAAGAAATAATGTCACGTAGGTTAGTCTATTTCAGACCCCCAAAAATACACTTGCAACAGCACTTACGAAAATACACTTACATAAATGTTCGAGTTTGGAAATGCACGAAAACCGAGGGACCACTGTAATGTAAATACAATTAATCCATTAGACACACCAAAAAATATTCACAAAAAATTAATTTTGTGAAGCTCAACTTTAGTTTTACATACACAAAACAATTATAAAGTAATAAATTTATAATTAAACATTTAAAATAACATTTACTTTCCTTTATTGAAGAGAGTTGCTGGCATCTAGAAGATAGGGAGGAGGACAGGGGGAGGGGCTAGTGTTTGGAAGGGTAATCCCCCTCCATAAGGACTTCAGGTGTCAAAGCCCTCTCTGGGGTTACTTCCCTTTTTTGTCTTTTAATCCCACTAGGACCAGCTTGAGAGTCACTAGACCCCTGTCTAGAAAACTAACTCTCAAGAATGCTCTGTTTCTGGCGCCTCTTTAACATTTTCCTGAAGTGGGACAAGGTTTTGTCATTGAACAAGTTGCAGATGTGGCTTGTTTGAGCTTGCTCAGGGTGGTGTTTTTCAACAAATGTCTGCACCTTAGTCCACATAGAACAAATTTCCTTAATCTCTGAAGAAGTTACTACCTCACCCTGTCCATCCTCCTCCTGTGAATCAATTTCCTCTACTGTCATCTGATGCTGTTCCTGATGAAGCTCTTGCAGCTCTTCAGTGGTTAGGTCTACCCTGTGCTCCTCCACCAACTCTTCCACATCCTCACCACTCACCTCCAACCCCAGGCTGTTCCCCAATGCCACAATATCTTCCACAACAGGCACAGGGTCGTCAGAGTCAGCCTTAAATCCTTCAAAATACCTCTTTTCAACACAATCCAGCCACAGTGGTCTCCAAGCAGAGTTCAAAGTCCTGGAAGTCACTCCCTCCCAAGCCTTACCTATAAGGCCTATGCAATGGAGGATACTGAAGTGATCTTTCCAGAAATCTCTTAGGGTCAACTCAGTGTCCGAGGTCACTTCAAAGCACTTCTGAAACACTGCTTTGGTGTACAGTTTCTTGAAGTTAGAAATGACCTGCTGGTCCATGGGCTGGATGAGAGGAATGGTGTTAGGAGGCAAGAACTTCACTTTTATAAAACTTAATTCCTCAGACAAATAGTCTTCCAAGTTGTGAGGATGAGCAGGAGCATTGTCCAGTAGCAGGAGGCACTCGAGTCCCAATTTCTGTTCCAGGAGGTATTTCTTCACGCTGGGGCCAAACACTCCAGTGAGCCATTCCACGAAAATTGCCTTCGTGACCCATGCCTTGGTGTTAGCCTTCCAAAACACACACAAATTATTCTTGTTCACATTGTGTTTCTTGAACACTCTGGGATTTTCAGAGTGATACACCAGTAAAGGCTTCACTTTAAAATCCCCAGTAGCATTACTACACATCATGAGAGTTAGCCTGTCTTTCATAGGCTTGTGTCCTGGCAGTGCCTTTTCCTCCTGAGTAATGTAGGTCCTGTTTGGCATTTTCTTCCAAAACAGGCCTGTTTCATCACAATTAAACACTTGTTGGGGTTCAAATTTTTCAGTGTCTGCGAACCCCTCGAATTCCTGCACAAATTTTTCAGCAGCATGTTTGTCTGAACTGGCTACCTCACCATGCCTCACAACACTGTGTATGCCACTATGTTTCTTAAATCTCTCAAACCAGCCTTTGCTGACTTTAAAATCACTCGCATCAGCACTGGTTCCAGGCATTGTCTTGACAAGATCTGCGTGCAACTGCCTTGCCTTTTCACAAATTATCGCCGTGGAAACACTATCACCTGATATCTGTTTTTCATTGATCCACACCGCCAACAACTTCTAAACCTCATCCACTGTTTTCGATCTATTTTTGGCAAACATGTCAACACCTTTTGCAACATTAGCCTCCTTGATTTCTTTTCTCTTTGCCAGGATAGAGGTGATAATAGATTGGTTTTTGTTGTACATCCTGGCAAGCTCACTCATACATACGCCACTCTCATATTTTTCTACAATCTCCTTCTTCAGTTCGATGGTGTTCCTCGCTTTCTTTACCACAGGGGTGTCACTAGGAAGCTTCTTTGGACCCATGGTGACTTATTTCACAGTGACAATCACTAAACCAGCAATAAACACAATAAATTTATTGTGAAATGTTTGAATGAGCACGCTGGGTAATGTTCTCTCTATGGTAAACAACACTAGACTGGCTCACGACGCCTGCGCGGCGAGGCGCGCAAGCACGGGCAGGCGGACAGGTCTGGTACCCGGACCGATAGTCGAGGGAATGGCCGGTTGCCGAGGGAAATTTTGACTGAAAAAAGCCATCGAAACTCGAAATCACCGATACTCGGACCGACCGAAAGTTGACGGTCCACTGTACCAAAGAAAATGGGAATCCATGAATTACAGTATACCAAAGAAAACAGGGTTGCATAAATTACAGTACATATGGGGGTAACATCGGTATTTTATATTCTATCACTGCGGGAGATATAGCAGTACAGTACAGTGGTCCCTTGACTTTCGGTCAGTCCGACTATCGGTGATTTCGAGTTTTGATGGCTTTTTTCGGTCAAATTTTCCCTTGCCAATCGGTCATTTCCACGACTATCGGTCCAGGTACCAGACCTGTCCGCCTCGCTGCGCAGGCGTCATGAGCCAGTCTAGCATTGTTTACCATTGAGAAAACATTACCCAGCGCGCTCATTCAAACATTTCACAATAAATTTATTGTTTATTGCTGGTTTAGTGATTGTCACTGAAATAAGTCACCATGGGTCCAAAGAAGCTTCACAAGTCAATAAAGGCTATAGCACCAGCCAGCGATAAAGTGTAGCATTAACAGTGTAGCAATGGAAATAAGTCACTCTGTCTGACTTTCTTGGGCTATCCTAGGTTTCCTACACATATGCTGCTATGTATAATAATCTATGTAACTGGATTTGTGTATACCTGAATAAACTTAATTACTTAAGTTAAGCGATTAAGCGAAAGAAAATGACGACACGAAACTTAACTCCTACAATGTTGTTTGAGGAATATAGGGACACTGACAAGAGTGTCGCCCTCTGCCACCATCTCCTCCAAGGTAAGTGTAAATATTTCTTATTTATATAAGTGTGAATATTTCTTATTTATAAATTAAAGTGTAAATATTTCTTATTTATAAATTAAAGTGTAAATATTTCTTATTTATAAATTAAAGTGTAAATATTTCTTATTTATAAATTATGCATATTGTCTGTGTGATAGTGGTGGTGGCTTTCTGCAGCCTCCGACCACCACCATGGCTTATGGTCAGTGGCCCTTATACCCAACAACAACAACACACTACCACCAGTCCTTACATTCGTAATGACATGTTTTATTCATTCTAGAGTTTATATCATGTTTCTATGTTATTAATATTGTTTATTATGTCATATTAGATGAATTGTGCTAGATAAATATGTAAGCTGTAGAGTTTATATTATTGTCATATATAAATCCCAAGTTCAAATACTCCACCTAACGACTATCTCACTGGCACCTATCCGAACACACTATTCCTAGCCCCAACCAACCCAATAGAAGTTTCACTTATAATCAACACATTAAAAAACAAAGCAGTTCTCTCACCAATTATTGCAACAATCTTTAACAAATCCATCGAATCCTCTACCTTCCCATCAATACTCAAAATAGCGAGGGTCACCCCAATACGTAAAGGAGGAGATCAAACAGACCTTAATAACTACAGGCCAATATCTAACTTACCCCTTCTCTCCAAAATCTTTGAAAAATTAATTCATAGACAAATATATTCCTACCTCACCTCCAACAACGTACTCAACCACTGTCAATTTGGATTCAGGCCTAATAAAAATACAAATGATGCCATTATACACATGTTAGAAATAATTTACACCGCCCTTGAGAAAAAAGAAATTCCAGTGGGAATCTTCATTGATTTACGTAAAGCTTTTGATAAATTTGACCATGATCTGTTACACCTAAAATCATCACACTATGGTATAAGACGACACTCCCTCAACTACCTAAAATCATACCTTAGCAACAGAAACCAATATGTGTACAAAAATGGAGCTAGCTCCACCGCGCAAACTATTACCGTAGGTGTCCCACAGGGAAGTGTTCTTGGCCCACTTCTCTTTCTCATTTACATTAACGACCTACCAAATGCATCTCAACTACTCAAACCCATACTTTTTGAAGATGACACTACATACGTTATCTCGCACCCTAGCCCAGACTACTAGCCAACACTGCAAATACTGAATTGCAGAAAATATCTACCTGGATGATGACCAACAAACTTACTCTCAATACAGTCATCCCTCGGTTTTCGATTTTAATCCGTTCCAGATGGATCGGCTAAAACCAAAATCGGCGAAAACCAAAACTATTTTCCCCATAAGAAATAATGGAAATTCAATTAATCCGTTCCAGAAACCCAGAAGTTTGGAAAAAAAAAATTTGGGAGGGCCTTAAAGATAGATTTACATGCACAAATGAATGAAATGAATGTGGCACTTACCCTTACTGAAGACTGATGTTGTTGGATGGAAGAGAGATAGGAGGAGAGGGTAGAAACCCTAATTTTGGAAGGGAATCCTCCATAAGGACTCTAGGTACCAAGTCCTCATCTGGGGTCACTTCCTTCTTTGTCTTTTAATCCCACTAGGACCAGCTTGTGATTCACTGCACAACTGTGGCACTAAATATCTCTCCAGAGAGCTCTGTATCTGGCGGCTCTTTAAAATGTCCCTAAAATGGGACATGGAATTGTCATTGTAAAAGTAGCCAGCACGGATTGCAACATCTTTGTCAGGGTGATGTTCCTCCACAAATGATTGCACCCTACTCCACATTGCACAAATCTCCTTAATCTCTGAAGAAGGCACCTTACATCTTTCTTCCTCCACTGAAGCAATTTCCTCAGATCTGTTTTGTTGTTGTTGCAGCTCAAGCTCTTGCAGCTCTTCAGTGGTTAGATCTTCATTGTGGTCCTCCACCAACTCTTCCACATCCTCTCCATTCACATCCAACCCCATAGAAGTCCCCAATTCCACAATACTTTAAACAACTTCCATAGGCTCATCAGGGTTAGCTTCAAACCCTTCAAAATCCCTTGTACAAATCTGGCCACAACTTTCCCCAAGCAGAGTTCACCCCCGGGAGGTACCCTGCCAAGTTTTTATCTATAAGGCCTATGCAAGGGAAGATATCAAGTACCCTTCCAGAACTTTTTTGGGGTCAATCTAGTGTCTGGGGTTACTAAAACTTTAAAACATTGCTTTGTGTAAGTTTTTAAATTTTGCAATGACCTGCTGGTCCATGGGCGGGGGAAAGGGGGAGGGGTGTTAGGAGGAAAGAACTTCTTTTTACAAATCTGTTTTTTAGACATTTGGTCTTCCAAGTCTTGAGGAACCGGGATTTTCCCATTCCCAGGAGGCACTTAAGTGGCAATTTATTCTCCAATGAATTTTCCCACACTGGGGCAAAACACTTGATTAAACCATTCCGGGAAAAATTTTCCCCAGTGACCCATGCCTTAGCATTAGACTTAAAACACAAATTCCTTTGTAAAACCTGTTTTTGGCAACACTCTGGGATTTTCAGAGTGATCAAAAAAGGCTTATTTTAAATCCCCCCCAGCTTCCCAAAAACATAAGAGTTGCCTGTCTTTCAGGCTTGTGTCCTGACATTGCCTTTTCCCCTTGTGATGTAGGCCTCCTTGGCATTTTCTTCCAAAAAGAGGCCTGTTTCGTCAAATTAAACACTGTTGGGGTTTAAATTCTTCTGCCTGTACATATTGTTTAAACTGCCAAAAACAGCCCCATCTTTATCTGAATTCACCCTCACCATGCCTTACAACACTGTTTTGCCAGTTCGTTTCGAATTTTTAACCAGCCTTTGCTGGCCTTAAATTTATCAACCTCAACACTGGTTCCCGGATTTTTTTTACAAGATCGCATAACAGCCTTGCTTTTTTACATATGATGGATTGAAACACTACATTTTGCAGTTTTTTGGTTTATCCCACTTTCAATTTTTTTCCCTATTTTCCATTGTTTGTGATCTTGTTTTTATCATTCACCCCTTTTAACATTAGCTTCCGTATTTCCTTTCTCTTTTCCAAAAGGGAAATGATGGTTGATGGGTTTTTCTTTTTAATTCTGGGGATCGCAAAAGTACACCACTATCAATTTTCTATTATTTTTTTTTCAGTTTTTTGGCCTCACTTTTTTTACCCAAAAAACTACTAAGTTTTTTTTCCCCGGAGCTTATTTTGTATCCCCACAATAATCAGGGCCAAAAAAAATGTTTTTAATAAATGTTTTTTATAAACTCCCGGGGAGATGTTCCCGCGAAAAATGCTAACTGCGGGCAATTTCGTGGGGGGTGCGTGGTGGCGGGGCCTCGGCCCTTTTTTGTGCGCGGACCCGTGGGCAGGTCCCATAGCGCAAAAATAAAATAATGCAAAAAAGGCTTTTTCCCCGAAAAAATTAAACCAAAATCGGGGGATAACGGGAAAAATAAAACCAGGGGTGACAAAATTTTCAAAAAAATTTAAAAAAAAAAACTTACGGGTGATTTTGGGGACCATTGTAACTCGAGGGCCACTTTTCTACATGTGGACAGTTTAAGGGGGTTTAAAAAATTTATCGAATCCTCTCCTTCCCATCAATACCATAATGCGGGTTCCCCAAAAAAAGGAGATCAAAAACCAATAACAAGGGAATCTAACTTACCCCTTCTCTCCAAAATCTTTGAAAATTAATTCATAGACAGATATATTCCCACCTCATCTCCCCCAATGTTCAACCACTGTCAATTTTGATTCAGGCTTATAAAAATACAAATGATGCTATTATACACATGTAGAAATAATTTACACCGCCTCAGAAAAAGAAATCCCAGTGGGGAAACTTCATTGATTTACGAAACTTTTTTAAAAGTTGACCATGATCTGTTACACCTAAAATTACCACTATGGTATAAGAGGGACTCCCCCAACTACCTAAAAACATACCTTAGCAACGAAACCAATATGTGTACAAAATGGAGCTTTCCACCACGAAATATTACAGTAGGTGTCCCACAGGAAAATGTTCTTGGCCCACTTTTCTTTTCATTTACATTAACGACCCACCAAATGCATCTCAACTACTCAAACCCATATTTTTGAGATGACCTACATACGTTTTTCACCCCAAACCCAGAAAACTAGCCAACACTGTAAATGCTGAATTGCAGAAAATATCTACCTGGATAACTAACAAACTTACCTCAATATTTATAAAAACTATTTCATTCAGTTTGGGAACAGAACCCAAAAGACCACTTAACATAAAGATAAAGGTCCCCATCAAAAAACTCCCGAGGGGAAAAATTTTTATATCCCTCTTGACAGTGGCCTAAAATTTTGGGACATATAAAAAAATTTCAAAATGTCTCAAAAACGGGGAATAATAAGGTACTATGTTCACAACCACCCCCCCTATATCACCACCATTTACCCCTACCTCACCATGGAATGTGCAGGGGCCAACATCAATAACTCATCTCAGACCATTAATAACACAACAAAAGGGCAGTTAGAATAATAAAAATTCACACTCCAGACAACGTACTCCACCTATTCAAAAAACTAAAAACCCCACCATACAAGAATCCATATTTTTTCTATCACAACATTCATTTAAAAGGACACATGCCCAAAACTAGAAAAGATCACTCGATGTTCCCCCTGTCCATCTAACACTATGCAAAAAAATCAATGCATATAAAAACCAAAATTTGGAATTCATTACCGTTTTCCAAAAAAAACCCTGCCTGTATCAATTCAAAAAGGGTGCTGCCCCTTTTTTACCCAAACCTAAGTACAATACCCAACAAAGTTGATTAATCCTTAAATGTAAAAACCTGTTATAAATAATGCATACTGAGCTCTGTTTCTATAAATTTTAAAAAATAAAATAATTCACCCCTTTTACTCTGTGTAACTTAT
>WNWK01039763.1:0-17297 GCA_009830355.1 Cherax destructor
AAAAAGAAAAAAGGGGTGAAGCAATGTAAAAAAAGAGCAGTAAAAGGGGTGAGATGTTATCAGAAATTTTGTTGAAAATAAAAAAAATTTTTTGGGAAAGAGATTAATAAGTTGGGAAGCCTAAAAACAAATGGATTTTACTTAAAAATAGGGAGGGGGTTATTAAATGGAAGTTAGAGGATGGGAAGATGGAGAGAATAAGGGTTTTAAATGGATGAAGACAGGGGAAACTGGTTTGTTTAAAAGGAGGAAAACATTTGGGAAATGTGGAAAGCCAGTTGTGGGTGTGGGGGTTCGGGGGCAGTGGGTAGAATGAAAAGGGGAAGGCCTGGGATTGAGGGATAAAGATAGAAATTTAAAAGCAGGTGGGGATATAATTTGGAGTGGTTGGGCTTTATTTAAAAATGTTTGGAAAAAGGGAAAAGGGCCTAGGGATTGGCAGAGAGCGTGTATTTTCCTTTTTAAAGGAAAGGGGGGCAAAAGAGGAAAAATTTTAGGGGGAAAAAGTCTGTTGAGTGTCCCCTGGAAAGGAGGAGAGTTATTATTGAAAGAATTAAAGAAAACAAAAGCAGGATAGCAGATGAAAAGGGGGGGTTTTTGGAAAGGTAGGGGTGTTAGACCAAGTGTTTACGGAAACATATAGGTGAACAGTTTTGGAAAGGGTAAAGATGTTTTTCTTTTGGTTTGGAAAAGGCGTATGATGGGGAATGGGGGCAATGTGGAATGTTGCAGGTGTAGGAATGGAGGAAGGTTCGAAAAATAAAGTTTTATAATGGAGGTCAGGTTAGGGTTAGGGGAAGGGGCATTTCCCAGTAAAAGGGGCCTTAGACAAGGATTTTGAGTCACCGGGTTGTTCAATATTTTATAGAGGGGTTTAAGAAAGGAATGCGGGTCTTGGCAAGAGGTGTTGGGTAAAAAATAAAGCAAATACAAAGGGGAGTTGTAAGTTGTTTTTTCATGACACTGTTTTTGGGAGATTCTGAAGGGTGCAGGGTTTGGATAATTTGGTAGGGTGTGTAAAAAAGAAAATTGAAAATGAATATAGGAAAAGTAAATGATAATCAAAAAAATAGGGACGAAAGATTGGAATCAGATTGGGGGAAGAGGAGGAGGGAATGTTTGATATTTGGGAGGGCATGTCCCGGGGGTGGGTCTAGAAGGATGAGGTGAATCATAGTTTTTGAGGGAAAAGGGGAGTGGAGCCTTGGGTCTGTGGAGACAAAAAAAACCTTGTCCATGGAAGTAAAGAAGGGGGAAAGTATGAGGATAGTTATACCCCTCTTATATGGGTGTGAAGCATGGGTGATGAATGTTGCAACGAGGAGAAGGCTGGGGGCAGTGGAGATTTGTTGAGGGCAATTTTGTGAATATAATGCGAGAATTGGAGTTTGGAAATTGGGGGGGGGGGGTTCCAAAACATTGTCCGAGAGCGGGGGGGTTTTGAGGTGGTTTGGACATGTAAAGAATGGAAGAGACAGAGGATTGAGTGTATAAATCTGTAGTGGAGGAAGGGGGGGTAGGGGGCGGCCTAGGAAAAGGTTGGGGGAGGGTAAAGGGAAATTTTTGTGGGGGGGGACTTCCAGCAAGTTGAGGGGATTTGTAGGGTGAATGGAGGCATATGGTTTTTTAAAACTTGACGGTGTTGGGGTAAAGAACATTTATGAAGGGGTTAGGAAAGGGGGGCCGGACTTGAGTCCTGGGGGGAAATCAGTGGGGCCCCGAAGGGGGGTTTTAAATTTTCAGTTTATAACTTTGTGTCACCCCCGGCAAGACGTGATGGGGAATGATGATGAAATTTTTTTTTTTTGGGCCACCCCGCCTTGGGGGAATCGGCCGTGTGTTAATAAAAAAAAAAATAATAAAAAAAAATAATATATATATATATATATATATATATATATATATATATATATATATATATATATATATATCCATTAATGGGGTCAAATCTGAATGGGGATTAGTCACTAGTGGCTTCCCACAAGGATCAGTTTTAGGCCCATTGTTGTTCATAATTTACTTAAATGACCTTGATGAAGGAATTGCAAGTGACATGAGAAATTTGCTGATGATACAAAAATAGGGTATGATTCATCCTGAGGACGATACCAGTGAACTCAGGAGGATTTGGACAAATTAATTCTTGGTCTGAAAAGTGGCAGATGAAGTTCAATGTGGACAAAATGTAGGTGCTAGTCCTTGGTAATGAAAATATCCCTCGAATTTATAAACTAGGTGAAGTAGGGATCAACGAATGGAAAAGACTGGGGTCATTGTAAGCAGAAATCTAAAGCCAAGACAACAGTGCCTAAGTGTGCGAATAAGGCTAACAGATTACTAGGATTTATTTCAAGAAGTATAAGCAACAGAAGTCCAAAAGTTTTTTACAGCTCTACATCACTAGTGAGACCTCATTTGGATTATGCAGCTCAGTTTTGGTCTCCTTACTACAGGATGGAAAAGATTCATTGGAGAACATACAAAGAAGAATGACTAAAATGATTTACAGTATAAGAAATCTCCCCATGAAGATAGACTTAGAGCGTTGAATCTCCACTCCTAGAAGACGTGAATGAGGGGGATATCATCGAGGTGTACAAGTGGATGATGGGCATAAACAAAGGAGATATTAATAAAATACTGAGGATATCGAAACAAGTAAGAACCAGAAATAACGGATTTAAATTGAATAAATTTAGATTTAGAAAGGATATAGGCAAGTACTGGTTTTCGAACAGAGTTGTAGATGCGTGGAACAATCTTCCGAGTAGGGTGATAGAGGCTAGGACCTTAGGTGGCTTTAAAAAGAGATTGGACAAATATATGAGTGGGAGGTGCTGGGTTTGATTAGTGTCGTGAGTACGGGAGTAAATTCTTAGGTAGTGGTGGTTTTGATAAGGACCTGCCTTGTATGGGCCAGTAGGCCTTCTGCAGTGTTCCTCCATTCTTATGTTCTTATATATATATATATATATATATATATATATATATATATATATATATATATATATATATATATATATATATATATATATATAGAGGGGAAGATGGCTAAGGTAGGTGGTTTAAGAGAAGGCCTACACTGTTCGTGGGTGCCGGCCAAGATTATCGTATATACAAACTCCAGCAGCAGGCGAGGCATGGAATTATCAGAGGCATGTATTGTGGGGAAACAGCGTGGTGTTGAGTGTAACGAGGGAGGGACCAGTCAGTGTCGCCTCCCCCACGCCATGGGAGGAGGGGTGAGTGTAGGTGGAGTGGAGGTAACTCAATATCCAGTGTCAAGCGGTGCACATACTCACATCTTCCATGATGTGCAAGGGAAACAAATAATGTTGTGTCTATTGTAAGACAGTGTTAACAATATAAGTTGTGTAAGCCTGTGTGCATCAATATACGTCAAGTGCGTCCACTATGATGACCTCCACAACTTTCCTCCACCCAATGTGCCTGCCTATAAATACCCTTCCTCTGTCTCTGTGTGTTAGTGTGACTTTGTAAATTGTCCAAGTCGGGCCGAAACGTCGTCGTAAGCTCCTCTCTTTTATATGTGCGGGTTGTGTGTGTAGTGTCGTACCCTGTTCCTACAGTCTAGCCAGCTAGATGGATGCTAATCAGAAGGAAGCTAGCAGCCATGGAAATGGCACAGCAGGCAATGTTAGGAGAGGCAAGTGTCGGTCGTGTTTATACAGATTTGTGGCCTCAACGGTAATGGTTTTGTCAGCAAACATGGTAGATGCCCTGGTTCAAGACGTACTCCCGTATAGCTATTTCCTACAGCCACTTCAAGTGCCTGAACACACTTCAACAATAGACCTCATCTCCTCAGATAATATCTTAGAGGCAATTAAAGCAACAGCTACCAGGATCCTCGCACATATTCCCAAAGCAGCCCGTCTACATGCAGATGGGAAACTCACAGACCTCTTGAAAAAAGTAAAAGTTGATTCCACTATCCTAAAAGCTCCACAAGCCATTAAGGTATGGTACGACTTGCTATTTTTTTGTCAATGTCTGCTTAGCTGTGCGGGAAAGAAGGGGCAAGAGGCTAGCAACCTCATTTGCCTTCTCCACCAATACAAAAATGGGAGAGGCAGACCACCTAGGTGAGTGAGAAAACTGAAGAGGGCAACACAGTGGGGGCTATCAGGATAATCACCAGCAAAGATACAGTTGCCCCAAGGATGCTGACACTACTCAAGCACTTAGAGAAAAGCACCCTGCTAGTGAAAGCTGGAGAACCAACAGTTCTAAAACCCTATCCCCACTGTGGAACCACTGTTTGTGCAAGACTCAGACATCTACAAAGCAATTATCACATTCCCGTCTGGCTCTGCTGAGGGCTACACTGGAATAAGACCCTAGCATTTAAAAGAAAAGGTCAATCCAGTTATCAGAGAGACTGCAGAGACACTGCTTTCGGAGATCACAAGGCTCGTTAACAACTCATTGGCTGGTCTGATTCCTGACAAAATTTAACCTTTCTTTTTTTAATGCATCACTTTGTGCCCTTAAAAAGAATGATGGAAGAATTAGGTAAATTGTCATGGGCAACACTCTTCGCCGCCTCATTTCCAAAACTGCTGTCCGAAGAATGCCATGATGCTTCAACCAAACCAGCTTGGCTTTGGGGTCTCTCAAGGAAGGGAAGCAGCAGTTCATGCTACAAGGGCGTATATTAACAATCTGCCTGAGGACAATGCAGTGGTAAAAATTAGTTTTCAAGATTGCATTTAATCTCATGAGAAGAGACGTGGTATTAACAGATGTACAAGAACATTTCCCTGGTCTCTTCCCTATCCAGCTGAAACAAAATCACTCATCAGAAGGTTCTAGCAAGGGGATCCTCTCGCCACATTTCTCTTCTGAATAGCAGTTAGTGAGCTTACCAGTGTGCTGAACATCTGGTTCCTGGATGATGGCACACTGGCAGGTACAAAGGAGTCCCTTCTAGATGATCTTGACCAGTTGATGACACTGGGACAGGAAATGGGACTCATCCGTAATCCATCCAAATATGAAATCATCTCAGTCAATCAACAAGTGATCCTAGAAAATTACTCCACTGCCTAGAACTAATTCATGAACTCACAGAACGAATACACACCCTTCTCCCAGAACCAATACACTCCCTCTCAGAACCAGTACACACAGTGCACAACTTCTGTAAGGGGTTGGGAGCAGTAGGATTGAATACTATGTTTGTTTGGTTCAGTCATTTATAATTGTGTTGTTATTGTTGTTGTTGTTATGGAGCGGCTTTGGAGAGTACATTGGTATGGTTACTCAGCGTTTCAATAACCTACAACCACTACAGTGGCGACGAGGATGGGATCATCAGAGCCAAGGATAGTGGGCCAATGTGACCTGAAGTAGTAGGGATATTGCCAGCCGAGGACATTGCAGCAGAACGGTGATAAAGCAGCAACAAGTGGCAGCATGGCAGCACAAGGAAGGTTGGAACCTTTCGACCCACGTAAGATTTCTTTGGAGCTCTGGCTAAGCTTGTTGGAAGCCAATTTCGCTCACTTAGGAATTAAAGAGCAAGATAACAAGAGGAATTTCTTGCTAGTGTCCCTGGGATCAGAAACTTACAGTGTTTTAGGTAATGTGTGTGCACCAGATTTACCACACACGAAGCGTTACGACGACTTGGTAGCGGCACTGAAAAGTTATTATGCAGTGAAACCAGCCTACCACCGCAGTTTGTTGGCTTTTCAGCAGAGGAAGAAACGACAGGGTGAGTCCTTGCATGAATTATATACAGATTTAAAAGCATTGACTGTGAACTGTACCTTTGGGGGACAATTTGACCCCAGAGTGAGGGACCAGTTGTTTATGGCGGTGGTGGATGAAGTATATTTTCCTCACCTAGTTGCAGAAAATTTGGATTTGCAAAGTGTGCAGTCTGCAAAACTATTTGACAAACTTTTGAACTTGGAACAGGCATTTGTTACAGATCAGAACTCTGCTCCTGCGGTACAAGTGATTAATGCTGTGAAATGTAAACATTGTGGGTTCCAGCACAGTAGTAGTACTTGTAGGTTTAAAGACTTTTTCTGTAATAAGTGTCATAAGAAAGGCCACTTGAGAAGAGTGTGTAGAGAGAAACCGTCAAAAGTGTCTCCTAAGGCTGTATCAAATTCGAGTATTGAAAAAACAGGACAGCAAGGACACAGCAATCACCTAGATATCCTAGAACAAAGTCAATTAAGGTGCTGGATGGCGGTGATAGTTCAGAGGATGAGGAAGTGATGAGCTTATATGCCTTAGAGGATAGAGTGTTTTCCATGAAGGCAGAGAAATATGGGTTTATCATTAACAATCAACAGGTACCTTTTGAGATTGACAGTGGGGCGTCCATCTCGACTTTATCCAAAGACTGGGTAGAGGCAGTAAAGGGGCACATTGAGCCATGTTCTAGGAGGGTAAATGCATATGATAACTGGAAAATAAACCTTCTGGGACAGGTGGTTTTGCCGGTAAGATATAATAACTTAGAGGTGTCACAAGTGTTTTATGTAGTGAAATCCCATAATAGTAACTTGTGTGGGAAAGACCTCATGAAAAAGGTAGGAATTTACCTTGCTGGATTGGATGAATCTACCAAAATTAACAAACTAGACAGTGCTGAAGAAATGTTAGATAATTTTAGGGTAGATTCTAGTAAACCTATCTCCAGCTTTGTGGCCAAAATTCATGTGAAAAGTGATGCTGTTCCTAAGTGTGTGAAAGCACGGCCAGTACCATTTTTTCACAAAGAGATGATTGAGAAAGAATTAGAAAATTAGTGCAGAAAGGCATTATTGAGCCTATTTCGCATAGTGAATGGTCTGTACCTATTGTCCCAGTATTAAAGGCTGACTCTAAGTCTATGAGAATATGTGGGATTTTAAATTTGTAAATCAAAACATTCATTGTGAAAGATATCCTTTACCCAGGATTGAGGAATTATTGTCTGTAGTGGGTAAAGGTAAAATATTTACAAAATTAGATTTGAAGGATGCTTATTTACAGATACCTGTAGATGAGAGGAGCCAACATCTTTAGTAATTAATACCCACAGGGTCTTTTTAAATATAAGAGATTACCATTTGGAATTTCCTCATCTCCTGGTATTTTCCAGAAATTTATTTCCCAATTGTTTGTTAACCTGGATGGGGTTGCATCCTATTTAGATGATATCATAATATGTGGTGCCACGGAAGTTGAGCATGATGTCAGACTCAGGCAGGTGTTGAGTATTTTACAAGAGCATAATGTAGTACTGAATAAGGATAAGTCAGTGTTGAAAGCCAGATCTATTGCATATCTGGGGTATGAGATTTCTGGGGCAGGTATTAAACCCTCTTCTCAGAAGGTGGAGGCTCTTGTGAATTTACCTTCACCTACGTCTGTAGGAGAAGTTCAGTCTTTTGTGGGGATGGTGACTTACTATTGTAAGTTTATTAAGAATTTTTCTTTAATTTTGGCACCACTGTATGATTTGTTAAAAAAGGGGGCTACATTTGAGTGGTCTTCAGTGGAAGAGGAAGCTGTTCAAAGGATTAAAAAACAATTGGAGTGTTCAGCTTTGTTGACTAATTTTACGGGAGAGCATCCATTAATAATTGAGGTTGATGCTTCTTCTGTGGGTGTTGGATGTGTGTTAATCCAGGTAGTAAATGGCCAGGAAAACCCTGTGTATTTTGCTAGTAAGAAACTTTCTCCGGCAGAACAGAATTATTCTCAACTTGATAAAGAAGGTCTAGCTTTGGTGTATGCTGTTAAGAAATTCAGATATTTTTTGCTAGGGAGAAAGTTTGTTGCTCGCACAGATCATAAACCATTGCTAGGGTTGTTTGGTAAAGGGAAACATATTCCAGTAAATGCAAATGCCAGAATTCAGCGTTGGGCTCTGTTATTAGCTCAGTATGATTATGAATTGTCATTCAAGGTTGGTAAGGAAAATGTTATTGCAGATGCATTTAGTAGATTACCTATTGAAGATCACAGCTTAGAATCAGGTATACCTTCGGAATATGTGTAGATTAGTAGAGTTCCTCGATTTCAAACACTTATCATTTGACAAAATCAAAGAGGAAACTGGGATAGATGCTGTATTATCCCAAGTAGTAAATAATGTTAAATATGGATGGTGTAAAAACAGTGTATTTTTATCTGATTATAATTCAGTCAAATCAGATCTGACTGTTCATGATAATGTATTATTGTATAGAAATAGAGTGGTAGTGCCTGTAAAATTGAGATGTTAGGTATTGGAGCATCTGCATATAGGTCATAATGGTATCAATGCTATGAAAGCAGAAGCTAGGCAGTGGGTCTGGTGGCCAAAGATGGACCAAGATATTGCAGAAGTGACAAAGAGTTGTCCCATTTGTTTTCAGAATTTTAAGCCAAATTCATCTCCTGTCCTATCTTGGCCCAGCACTGGGACACCATGGTCTAGAGTGCATATAGATTATGCAGGTCCTGTTGAGGGCAAATATTTTTTGGTAATTGTGGATTCCTTTTCAAAATTCTTAGATGTGCAAGTAACTAGTTCCATGACATCCACAGTTACTACTGAGTTACTGAGGAAATCCTTTTGTAATTTTGGGTTACCAGACACAGTTGTGTCAGATAATGCTGCTTATTTTGTCTCACAAGAGCTGGAAGCCTTCTTTAGTAAGAATAGTATTGAACATGTTACTCCAGCCACATACCATCCTTCATCAAATGGTCTGGCAGAGAGGGCGGTAAGGTCATTGAAGGAAGGTTTACACAAGTTTACAAAAGGTTCTCTCAATACCAGATTATGTAGGTTCTTATATAACCATAGGAAAACTGTTCATTCCTCCACAAATAAGACACAAGCAGAAATGATGTTTCATAGGAATTTTAAAGTCCCTGTATCGGCTGTCAAATGTCATGTTAAAGAGGACAATTCATTGCCTAACATGCCTGCTGGTGACCTTCAAGGAGTGGTGAAGCATTTTAAAGTTGATGATGCTGTGTATGCAAGGAACTTTGGGAAAGGTGACCCTTGGTTAGAAAGAAAAATTGTGGAGGTATTAGGGTTAGGAATTATAAAGTGTTAATTGGAGGGTTTGGTAACATGATATGGAAAAGGCATATAGATCAGCTCATCATTGAACTTCATATTGTTTTCTGCAGCCCATTTAAAGATTTGGTTTATGTCTGCTTGGAGTCTAGCCGTGTCTTCAACGGTGGACACTGTCATACAGATTCGGGTGTCATCTGCAAAGGAAGACACAGCACTGTGGCTTATATCCCTGTCAATATCTGATATGAGGATGAGGAATAGGATGGGAGCAAGTACTGTGCCTTGTGGAACACAGCTTTTCACAGTAGCTGCCTCAGACTTTACTCTGTTGACTACTACTCTTTGTGTTCTACGTGTTAGGAAATTATAAATCCATCTACCAACTTTTCCTGTTATTCCTTTATCACGCATTTTGTGTGCTATTACACCATGGTCACACTTGTCAAAGGCTTTTGCAAAATCTGTGTATATAACATCTGCATTCTGTTTATCTTCTAGAGCATCCAGGACCTTGTCGTAGTGGTCCAGTAGCTGCTATGTATGATAATCTATGTAACTGTATTTGTGTATACCTGAATAAACTTACTTACTTACATCCTGTGTGTTTGTGGACTGGTGTGGGTGGCATCCTGGGTGTTAGTGGAATGTTGTGGGTGGCATCCTAGGTGTTAGTGGACTGGTGTGGATCGCATCCTGGGTGTTTGTGGACTAGTGTGAGTCACATCCTGGGTGTTAGTGAACTGGTGTGGATCGCATCCTGGGTGTTTGTGAACTAGTGTGAGTCACATCCTGGGTGTTAGTGAACTGGTGTGGATCGCATCCTTGGTGTTTGTGAACTAGTGTGAGTTACATCCTGGGAGTTAGTGGACTGTTGTGGATCGCATCCTGGGTGTTAGTGGACTAATGTGAGTCACATCCTGAGTGTTAAGGGACTGGTGTGTGTGGCCTCCTTGTTGTTAAGATCATAAGAACATAAGAAAGAAGGAACACTGCTGCAGGCCTACTGACCAATGCGAGGCAGGTCCATGTCACTCCCCGGCTTCGACCAATGACCCGCCTAGTCAGGTAACTTCTGCTTTAGTAAGGAGCACAGCGTATTACCTAGTAGCACAAGCTAGTCAGGTCCAACTCACACCCACCCACATCCACTCATATATTTATCTAACCTATTTTTAAACCTACACAACGTCTTAGCTTCTATGACGTCATAGGGCTTTAAACTAGAAATAGTTAGTGGTATGGGTTTTGGGGGGAAAACAGTGAAGTCCCAGTGTAGTAATATTATAAGTTCTAGGAGAACTAGTAATAGGCAGAATAAGGTGGATACTGGAAAGCCAGTGGCACTAGATGACAAGGACAGTAATAGGTATGGTGAAAAAACAGAAATGAGCAGGAAGGGTAAAGAGAAAGGAGGGTCTTTACATGTATATTACACCAATAGTTGTAGTGCTAGAAATAAGATGGACGAGTTGAGATTAGTTGCAAGTACGGGTAATATTGATGTTTTTGCAATAACTGAGACGTGGTTTAATATGAAAAATCGGGACTTGCCTGCTGAATGTCACATCCAGGGTTTTAAATTGTTCCAAGTAGACAGAAGTATCGGGAAGGGGGGTGGGGTGGCACTCTATGTCCGTGATCATTTAAACTGTTGCATAAAAACGGGCATAAAGTCTGAAATAATACATACAGAGTCTGTCTGGATAGAATTTTCAGAGGGGTGTGAAAAATTGATTTTAGGCGTGATATATCGTCCTCCAAACTTAGATAGGGAACAAGGGAGACTAGTCTGGGAGGAAATTGTTAAGGCTACAAGGCATGATAATGTAATAATTCTAGGGGACTTTAACTTTAGTCAGATTGATTGGAATTTCTTGACAGGGAATTTAGAATCTAACGACTTTTTAGAAGTAGTTCAGGATTGTTTTTTGAAGCAGTTTGTGACAGAACCTACAAGGGGAAATAACCTACTTGACTTGGTTCTGGCAAACACGGAATCCCTTGTTAATAATTTAGAAATTACAGAGGAACTCTGCACAAGCGACCACAAGTCAATTACCTTTAGCATTGAATGGATGTATGATAGTAGGGATAATTCAGTAAGAGTCCCAGACTTTCGTATGTATCGGCAGTGGCAGCGGCAGTGGCACCCAAGCTCTGTTATTTTCTTCTCCAGCCAGAACCCACCAGCGCTTCTATGATGGCCTAATTGCAGAACTGCTGCACTAACGCACCTAGAACCCAGAATGACTCAAGAATATCAACAGTAAGACCATCTACTCGAAAAATTATTGATCCAAGTGGAGAGTGCCATTCAAACCCAAAACACAGCCCGCTGCCAGACGAGCACCCACAACAAGCTCTGAGCAACTATAGCTTCTACGTCCTATTTACAACATCCCCTGTACTACTATGAGACCTAATAACAGAAGAAGCAACAAAAAGAACAGCAAGAAATCACCAAGAACGCGATTATTTCCCCTGACTACCCAGCAGGACGCCGGTGTATCATCCACCCCCCTCACCACCACCCATGGCAACATGTCAACAAACACAATGGCTGACTCTCCCTCACCCTACTCAACCACCACGCAAGACGACGGGACAGCAACAACACCAATCATGACTGAATCTCCCTCAAACCAAACTGCCTTCAAAAGATTTGATCCATCTGAAACGATCTCAGGTATGACAAATGATCCTGACACTCTTAAGTCATACATCACCACCCTAACTGAAGAAAACATGAATCTTCGTACAACACTATCTAAGCACGAAACTAAGTTAGCCCACCTTGAAAGCAAGATCCTAAGCTTTGAGCAGAAGTTTACATCAGCTGGAATGGCTGATTTTGGAAAGACCCTCCAGTCAGTCATAGCCAGCCATACAGAGCAAATAACATCCTTAAACACGAAGGTTGAAGATGCTGTCAAGAACTGGAAGACCAACATGGATACCCAGCTGACTGACTATTTTTCTAACTAAGAAGATAAAAATGAGCAAGAAAAGTTATCCAGCGCGGTAATAATTAGCAGTGCACTCTTTCCAAGTGGCATAAACCATACCAACTGCAAAGATGCTACTCTTCAGACCATAAAAGACCACTTAAATGTAGTAGTACCAGCATCAGAGATAACAGAATCACAATTACTTGGTACACAAGGTAGAAAAAAAGAGTGTTATGCTTAGATTTCACACGATAGACAGTAAAACCGATCTGATTAAAACATCAATTAGTGCAAAAAAAGATCTTTATGTAAATGAGTGTCTCACAAAAAAACGTCAGAACCTCCTATACAGAGTAAGAAAACTTAAACGTGAGAATAATGACAAAATCCACCAGTGCTTTACACGGGATGGGAAAATCCTAGTTAAGAAATCTAATGTAGGCCGTGCTTACTATATCACGAATGAAAATGAACTGTCCAAATTCCTTCGAGATACTAACCTTACAGAGACTGATCAACTTCAATGAGCAAATCCTTAGTCTGCGTTAGTGCAACAATTGTACTAGTAACTGCAACCTCACTATCTTATATTTCTCACAAAACTGATTGTATATTAATGTAATTAACTTCATATTTGTTCTAATAATCTGCTACCTCACTCTCTTAAATTTCTTATTATACTATATTATATATATTTATATATATATATATATATATATATATATATATATATATATTTTTAATACATATTTATCATTACCATTTCCCAACCTTAACTATTTACAGTATTAGTAATTACTTTTTACTTGAAATTTAATTATAACCTATTTACTATTTTTTGTATTCTTATAATCAAACAACTACCTCATTGTGTATGTGAGTTATATTATATTTCTCTTATAAACAACTACCAAATAAGTGCAATTATTTTCTTATATTTTTTAAATACCTTTTTACCATAAGCAAAGTTTAGTTAGTTAGTTCAGACTCTCAGGTAAGGACCCACTAGGGGCGAGGGGGAAGTGGGGACAGAAGAAGAATAGCCGGTGAGAGGAAGAACTGAAGTAGAAGAGAAAGAGTCAGGACTAAACCCAACAGTCTAACTACTTTGTAGAACTTAAGCAAAGTTCAGTCCCTTTATTTGCTTAAAATTTAATCAAAACTATTTTTACTATTAGTCCAATAGTTCTTTGCATTCATTTACCTCTTATTGCCTTTATAAACTAAAAGATTCTTCCAGAGCAATATTGAATAAAAAATAATTGTATTCTTATATTCAAACAGGTGGAGGTGTTGATTCACCGGGAAATCTCCCGGCCCGGGTCTTTACCAGATGGCGACCCGGCTCCGGCTCCCTGGCGTGGGAGTAGCAGAGACCGAAGTCTCCCATGGGAGGGGGTACCCCTCAGCGGTGGGACCAACTGGTCCCAGGCCTAGCCATATTCGCCCACAAGCACGAGGCAGGTAGGTAGATAGTTGCTAGGCCCCTCTGGTCTGCCACCTTCCCCGCCCCAAGGAGGCTGACGGGAAGGGCAGGCTTGCGAGCCGCAGATGGTAGCAAGCTCCAGCCTTGGCACCTACCCTGCCCTAGAAGGGCTGGGCATGGTGATCGACCATCTTATATTCAAACAACTACCTCATTGTGTATGTGACTTACTTTATATTTCTTTTATAAGCAACTACCTAATAAGTGCAATTGTTTACTTATATTTTTTAAATACCTTTTACCATTAGCCAATTTCAGTCACATTATTTAATTAAAATTTGATCAAAACAATTTTTAATATTAGTCAAAACTATTTTTACTATTAGTTCAATAGCTCTTTGCATTCATTGACCTCTTATTGCCTCTCATAAACTAAAAGTTTCAACCAGTGCAATATTGAATCAATTTTTTTTTTCCATATCAACTTAATACTAGTCATTGAAGTTATTCTAACCATTCATTAGCCAGTTCAATTAGTATATCATTAACATTATTCAAATATCCTTTGTCACTGTGAACACTTGCTCATAATTTTATTAATCCATTAGTAAGTAAGACTTTAATCTAGTACCATATCATTAAGTTTAGCATAATCCATTGTTCTCAAGTCTAGTTATAGAATCACACTAAATCCTATGATTACAGGCATTGATCCTGATATCAACCTATTATTAAATGACTTACATGATTCCAACAGCAACTGTAATTATTACACAGGATCAAGCAAGGACATTACTCAGAGCCAACAATAACTTAACTATCTTCAATTACAATGTTAGATCTTTGAGCAAACATTATGATGACCTCACAGCACTACTTGTAGAAACTTGTTTTGGGACTGCCTTCTTGTAAGCTGCACTCTGAGCAAGCACTGTTGACACCGACACTCTGAGACACTTCTCTCAGACTTACAAGTGGCTATGGGACAAATTTATAGCTGAATGCAGTAAAAGGAATTCCCCACTACATGCACGATACTGAAAGGGTTTAATTTACTTGATGGAGTGGACATGTGGCTCGTAATCTTCCTAAGCTATAACCCCCTCCAAACACCATGTGAAGGGAAGAGTCTTAATCTGTAAATTAAGTGGTATTAGTGTCTTGTATTAACTCCAGCTCTAGGGTATATCCTCCAAGCAATATCTAAACAGTATGAGACACTAGCTTACAGACCTTTAATCAACAATGGGACGCTGGTACCTGCTAATTTGCGTCAAACCGCACGAGAGACCCCCAATAATACCTACACACGTTTCCCCCAGAAAACTGGCCAGATACTGAGAAGAAAAGAGGTAAGATCCTACTGTATTGGGTCTGGATGGAGTGAGATATCCTCAGTACTTCGGGATATCCCTTCCATGCCCCCGGGACAGATGTTGAGTCACGTGGGGGCTGCTGCTTGTTCGCAGCGCTTGTTCACTCCTTGAAGTCTGATCTGGTAAGAAGGCGTCAGCATCACTCCCGCTTAGATTCAAGTGTGGGCTGCCAGTTCTCTCTAGCTAACATAACCCAAGGTTCGTCTATTTGGGGCTTATATCTACCTATATTAAGGTGCTAGAACTACAATTTTAATATCTAACGTTGCCTCAATAATCCTAATATTAGTTACTAACTGTACAAACTTTCCTAGGCTTTCCAAGGTGAATAAATCTATCAATTAAAAGGTACACAATTGTTACCTCCGCCAACTTGAATGTGTATGCTTGTATTGGTTGGGTGTGTGGGTTTTTATAAACTCCGAGGGCCGATCCATGGTTTATTTAAGGCTCCTAACGGCTCACTTACCCTGTGGAACTTGCGTGACTCAAAACGTTTCCACATCCTCCCCCCGGCGAAGGTAGCAGTTAAGTCTATATCAAATCCGCCTCCCGCAAGCCCCCCCAGTGAGGTCTGGACTCGAGCGCCGTTCGACGGGTCGTCCGGACACTCTGGTTGGGTAGACTTTGGTCTAACGTCTCCTGTCCAGGCCTCACCATGTGGACCTCGAGAGGCAACAGCTTGTTGATGGGTCTTATGGTCTCAGCACCATTTACTCTCACCTTCACCATCCTCAGCTGTCCAGCCTTATCTGGGTGGGTTGATACCACCAAGCCAAGTGGCCAGTATGCCCTGGGTGCCTCAGCTTCAACTAGCACCAGGTCCCCTTGGCTCACCGTCACCTTGTTCCCCTTAGGGTCGGCCCCATAAAAATGTTCTCGCAGAGCTGTCAAATAATCATTATGCCACACCTGGTTCCATTTGTCTAGAACCTTCACTAACTTATTGTGACTCTTGTGTAGTTCCTCATTGATAGGGGGTCCTACCGCCCCACAATAGTCCTGCTCCCTAGAAGACTGGCTCAAGATTGCAGGGAAGGGCTCGATCCTCCTCCCAAATAACATGTGATTGGGGGTGAGAGCTTCCTGCTCGTCAATACCATTTTGCACATAGGTTAGGGGTCTATTATTGACTCTCGCTTCTATCTCGGCCAAAATCGTTCGCAACTCATCAGTGGTCACCCTCTTGCTGTGTAAGACCTTGCAGAGACACCTTTTAACCGTACCCACCATACGTTCGTAGAAGCCCCCTTGCCAGGGTGCTCTAGGAACTATGAACTTCCACTCACACTCTATCTTCTTCAGGTATTCTCGTACCTCTCCGTTGTCCAAAAGATTCTTAAAGACTTTGCTGGCCGCTTTGAAGCTTGTGCCATTGTCTGATATAATCAATCGTGGACAAGAGAACCGAGCTGTAAATCTCCTGAACAACTTCATGAAAGTCTCGGTAGACATATCTTCTGCCAGCTCCAAATGTACAGCTCGGGTAGTTGCATAAGTAAACAGACAGATATACACCTTCTGTTGGTCTACCCTCTCCCCTCCCGGTTTTGTCAGTATGATAGCCCCTGTGTAATCTATCCCCACAGTCTCAAAAGGTCTGTCACTCTGCACCCGTTCCTGAGGCAGTGGTGGTGGTCCCGGGTGGGATAGAGTCCTCCCATCATACCGCCGACAGACCGTGCAATTCCTTATCACCCTTTTGACTGCGGCTTGGCCCTTCAGCACCCAATAATTCTGACTGTAAGGGGTTGGGAGCAGTAGGAGGATTGAATACTGTTTGTTTGGTTCAGTCATTTATAATTGTTTTGTTATTGTTGTTGTTGTTATGGAGCGGCCCTGGAGAGTACATTGTTAGTGTTACTCTGGGTTTTATTAACCTACAACCACTACAGTGGCGACGAGGATGGGATCATCAGAGCCAAGGATAGTGGCCACTGTGGCCTGAAGTAGTGGGGATATTGCCAGCCGAGGACATTGCAGCAGAACGGTGATACAGCAGCAACAAGTGGCAGAATGGCAGCAGCACAAGGAAGGTTGGAACCTTTCGACCCACGTAAGATTTCTTTGGAGCTTTGGCTAAGCTTGTTGGAAGCCAATTTCGCTCACTTAGGAATTAAAGAGCAAGATAACAAGAGGAATTTCTTGCTAGTGTCCCTGGGATCAGAAACTTACAGTGTTTTAGGTAATGTGTGTGCACCAGATTTACCACACACGAAGCGTTACGACGACTTGGTCGTGGCACTGAAAAGTTATTATGCAGTGAAACCAGCCTACCACCGCAGTTTGTTGGATTTTCAGCAGAGGAAGAAACGACAGGGTGAGTCCTTGCATGAATTATATACAGATTTAAAAGCGTTGGCTGTGAACTGTACCTTTGGGGGACAATTTGACCCCAGAGTGAGGGACCAGTTGTTTATGGCGGTGGTGGATGAAGTGTATTTTCCTAACCTAGTTGCAGAAAATTTGGATTTGCAAAGTGTGCAGTCTGCAAAACTATT
>WNWK01039764.1:0-17296 GCA_009830355.1 Cherax destructor
CTCATCTGGGCCTGCTCGCCATGATCCTGTGCTGAGGCTGGTGTCACCTAGCTGCAGCGTCCATGAATCATCTTGTAGCCACTGGCCGCCACCCGTAGGTTCTCCAGTCCCCATGGCGTGAGCGGCGGTCTCTTTTGCTATCGACGAGAACGACAGTGTCATTCAGATTCGTGTGTCAATGTCTGTTGTCCCGAGGACCTCCTTCTTGTTGTCGTCATCTGCCAGACCAGTTAAGAGAACCAATTTGACGATGTCATCCGTGTAGTCCATGGCGACGGTGCCAGGGCAGGTGGCCACACTACAGGTCCCAGTTTTGGCCCAATGACAGACATTGGCCAACCCACGTAGTCTCGCCACATACTGCCTGACGTGTTTCCCTGGGTCCTATTTGGTCTGAAGCAGTGTTGCCCTTCTCACACTCAGTGAGTCGTTTCATGGCATTTAAGACCTTTGTCTCAGAGTTGCTGGCTATTGTCGGAGTTTCCCGGAACAATGCGGCTTCTAAATCTGGCTCACAGCAGGCCAGGAGCTGAGGAGTGACCTGACCCGGCGTTAGATCAGCCCCGTTCTTAAACATGTCCACCGGCGAGTAAATGCAGCCAGTCATCTTCACCGATGCCTTGCTGTAGAGTTGGGTGGTTGATTTCCGGAGGTTTTGTCAGGTGTCCCTAGTGTCATGACATTCCTCTGATGTAACTGCATCAGTGCAATGCATGTCGGCATGTCATCTGCCGTCTTCACCTCTGTGCACCCTGCAGCCTCGCAACTCAATGACACAGCCATTCCCACCGGGTATGCCCAGGCTAGGCTACCACCAGCTCCTTAACTTGTATAATATCTACTAGCATGTTCAAAGAGACATTCGGGTGTGTGCTGATAATCCTTTATTAAGATACAACATAGCGAATGCTCCTAGCTGCAAAGAAACAAAGTACACAAATTAGGATGCACACCTGACTAGATAAGCGCACATTGTACCTCCTAGTCCTAATATATCATTAATGTTCACTGTACGGACGGAAATCTATAGTGGATGTGCAGTGCCTTTCCCTACATAACACGTGTTCGTCGGCCCCGCACTCCGTTTGTTTACCACTCGAGTTTCTCTGCCTCACCTACAGGCGGTGCATGGGTGCCGCCGGCCTGCCAACTTTGACTCACTCTATGTCACGTCACCTACATCCCACAGAAAGATGCAATTCAGAAAATTCTAGAGGCCAAGAAACAGGCAACCTCTACGAAACCCACTACTCAAGCACCTCCACCAATGTCTCAAGCTTCATTTCAAAGCCTCCCTGGATCTGGTTGGCCTCCTTCAGCCACCTCTACCAGTTCCAATGTTTGGACTTCTATCCCTCCAGCAGAGTCCCATTCTACCCCTAATGTTTCTCAAGTTCAGGGGTCTGCACCACTCCCTATGTCTACTGTATCTTCTGTGTCAGAGAGAGGTACACTTTTGTTCATGCTGGCCAAGGAGTTTGCTGGAAACAATGTTAAACTCTGTTCATTCACATTTAATGACTTGTTAGTGGTCAATGGGATTAATCCCATAATAATCCCAAATAATGTACAGCTGATTATGGACCAATCTCCTCAAGATAGGTAGTATGTGCCTTCCACTATCCCCACACATGCGCAACCTTCTTCCTTCAACCCCAACTCTAATGGAATATCAGATCCAGTAACAACTCAGCCAGATTTATTCATACCTAACCAGGTAAATGTACCAGACAATGGTGCACAAACTGCCGCTAATGAAGCTGACACTGTAATGCAAGTACCTCTACACGATACTTCCATTGCACAGATGAATCCCAACTTGGAGCAACCTATGTCTCCTCCCCATGAAGGGTCTTTGAGTTCCGTACATGGCTTTAACACACCTCAAGAGTCAGACGACTCAGATGCATCTTTAGATATCTCTAACTTCAGTGAGAACAGGGTCATGGTCAATACGCAGCAAACTACTCAAATTACACTTCTATCCCTGATGAATCAGTATGGAGAGTTTGACCTCGGACCTACCTCGCAGAAGTTCCAGGAACCAACACTCGGTCCGCTGGAAAAATGCGAACAACAAGGAATAATGGGGATAAAAATTTTACAAGTAAATATACAGCATTTCTTTAACAACCGATTCCTCCTTGAGGTCGAATTGCATAACCACAACCCTGATATAATCCTCCTAAATGAGACAGCTGCAAGGGTTGACCAACATATTAAGTTATGTGGGTACTCTACTGTGGAAAAATCGAGAGGGCCCTTCAGTGGAGTGGCCATCCTGATTAAAATAGGGTATACTTTTCACCCCATACATTTTGACGAGAACACCATTTTGCAATAGAACTGATGACCTCATATGGTCCGTTAATAGTTGCAACGGGTTATTTTCCTCCTCAGCAGTTATATATAGATTCTATTCATCTCCATGGGTTACTCAGTAGAAATGTTCCCTCTCTCCTAGCTGGTGATTTTAACGCCCATCATACTGCCCTTTTCAACTGTGGAGTCAGAAATCAGCTGGGTGACTTGAAAGGACAACAGCTATTTAATATCATGTCATCACGACACCTCGCATTTCAAGGACCTTTTTTTTTAAACATTTGTAGGCCATCATCAGGGGACACCTGACATAGTCTTGACCAATAGAGATTGTGACCTCTACCATTGCAGGATCTCCCTGGTGGCAACGTAGGTTCCGATCACATCCCTGTTATCATTACTCTGCAGGTGTCACCTGGGTTTACCTGGAGAGAATTCCGGGTCAACGCCCCTGCGGCCCGGTCTGTGACTAGGCCTCATGTTGGACCAGATCCTGATCAACCAGGCTGTTACTGCTGGCCGCACGCAGTCCAACGTACGAACCACAGCCTGGCTGGTCAGGTACCGACTTTAGGTGCCAGGGGTTTGTTGGTAATCCCCTGATGTATGCTGGGAGGCAGTTGAACAATCTTGGGCCCCTGACACTTATTGTGTTGTCCCTCAACGTGCTAGTGGCACCCCTGCTTTTCATTGGGGATGTTACATCGCCTGCCGAGTCTTTGCTTTCGTAGGGAGTGATTCTCGTGTGCAAGTTTGGTACTAATCCCTCGAGAATTTTCCACGTGTATATAATAATGTATCTCCCCCGCCTGCGTTCTAGAGAGTACAGGTTTAGGAACTTCAAGCATTCCCAGTAATTGAGGTGGTTTATCGCAGTTATGCGTGCCATGAAGGTTCTCTGCACATTTTCAAGGTCAGCAATTTCACCTGCCTTGAAAGGTGCAGTTAGTGTGCAACAATATTCCAGCCTAGACAGAACAAGCGATCTGTAAAGTGTCAACATGGGCTTGGCATCCCTGGTTTTGAAGGTTCTCATTATCCATCCTGTCATTTTTCTAGCAGATGTGATTGCTATGGTGTTATGGTCCTTGAAGGTGAGATCCTCTAACATGATCACTCCCAGGTCTTTGACATTAGTTTTTCGCTCTTTTGTGTGGTTGGAATTAGTTTTGTACTCCGATGAGATTTTAATTTCCTCACGTTTAGTATTCCCACTCCTCCAAAAAATAAATTAAACTCTCTGGGATTTGACCCATTCAGGGAATACCTGGGCCATGATGATACCATCTCGCTTGATGGCCAGCCTCTCACGCTTGATGGCCAGCCTCTCACGCTTGATGGCCAGCCTATCACTGCAACTGATGAAGCATTTCACTCCTTGCATGATCGTATACTAGAGGCAACTCATGCGACTTGTCAAAAAACTACATCAAAACTATACCAACAATATAAACCTACTTCCGAAATACGTGACTGTATGAAGAATTATCAGAGTGAATTGGTTTAGCGCTTCTATGTGATTATAATAATAATCAGACTGAATGTAACAGACATCTACTCACAAACCAACCCACACGGGCTGAGGAGAGAGCTAATTACCTGGATTTCACAGCATAAGGACGAATTATGGAAATATCTTGTTCATCAAGCAAACCAGTACAAACGTCAACCTGCAAAGTTTTGGAGCAAGATTCGTCAGCTTTTAGGGGCTAAACATAAGTCTCCCCACTATCTTACATACATTTTTACTGATGAAGATGATGAACAAATTGACAAAATTAGATGACCCACAAGACCAAGTTAATTTGATGGGTGAGGTGTGGGCGAAAATTCTCACACACAATGCAGTAGAAAATTCAATAACACCCACTATCAATGGGTCAATACCTGTAGAGATGACAACCTAGATGATCTCCAACCACTACCGTTAATTGATATATCTTCTCTTGAAGAGAATCATCCTCTTACAAGACCAATCTCCCTTAGAGAAATGTGGAACAAAGCACCTGGTATATCAGGCATTACTGTCAAACAAGTAAAATACTTACCTAGGAATTACAAGGACTCTCTGGTCAACATATTTAATGCAATTTTGGCCTCTGGACATTTTCCAATTGCTCTTAAAACAGCGAAGATGATTTTATTGCTAAACCAACTAAAGATACCCATAAACCTGATAATTATAGACCTATCTCATTACTTGAGGTCACGGGTAAAGTCCTGGAGAAAATTATTTCTAATAGACTAAATTATTACATGGAATATATTCACCTTTTTACTGAAAAACAGTTTGGTTTCCGCACTCACAGAGGGACCCAATATGCCATAAATATAGTTTATGATGCTGTTGCCAGCTTGCGGAAACAGGACAATCTTGCCCTTATTGCCACCAGAGATGTTCATAAAGCCTTTGACAGCTTATGGGATGATGGCCTCATTTTTACACTGATTGACCTTCCTGACCACAACTGGACCTTTCTTCACTTTATATATAACTTCTTCTCCAATAGAAAAAGCATCCCTTCCTTTAATGGTAAGACAGCTGGTGTACCTCAGGGCTCGTTACAACCTCGTAAGGGTCATGTGACAAACGCACTCAGTAAGTGCGCGGAGTTAATGGACCAAGATACAGTGAACCCCAATGAATTAAAATTGTATTTAGACTCCTTAAATAGTAGATATGAGTCATACAAGTTGTGGTTTAAGAAATATGAAAAGGACTTGATGGAGAATTGTACAGATAACGATGAAATAGAAACACTGTTTGAGCAATATTATGAAGTGGAGGAACATATTCTGTCCTGTAAAACTTGGGCTTTGGACAGTGCAAAGAGTGTAGATAACGTAGTGGGCCAACCTGGGACAGTAAATAAGATGTCCCTCCCCAAACTCCCAGAGGTACAATTGCTGTCGTTCCAGCCAGGAGACAGCTGGGAGGAATTTCGGTCCATTTTAAGGCAATGGTACATGATCGGAATGATCTTGAACCTGTTAATAAGTTGATTTATTTAAAGGGACAATTGAGGGGAGATGCCCTCATTCTCATTCAGGCTTTCCCCAATATAAACGACTCTTATACAGAAGCTGTTAGTCTGTTAAAGAGTACTTATGATAATTTGGAACAGCGTAAATTGGATCTGGTAACTATGCTGGTTAATTTGAAAACTCCAGATCACAACTATAAAGGCTTGCAACAATTTTGGATTAAACTAGAGAGCACTCTCAAGATCTTGAGTAATAAACATAGTCTGGAGGAATCAGATTGGTTGTTGAGTGCGATGATACAAAATAAATTGAACCATAAGACGATAGAGTGGGTATCTAACAAGTACCACAAGGGTTACTTTGGGTTGGAGGAAATAAGGAAAGTCTTGCAAGAATTAATTGTTCAGTTGCAGACTACCCAGCCCACTACCTTTAGGAATACCGGTCATAATGACGGAGTCATCAGTCAAGTTTCACAAAGGGAAAAATTATCCCAATAGTAATAATTACAACCCATCCACTAAAAAGGGTTATGTTGGCACATATCAGGTGACAGGAACCAGTAATAGTGGTCCATCACAACAAGACAGGAAGAACAAACACCCCAGTAAGGGTAACCCGGGGGGTAAGCTGTCGAGCCAAGAGAAAAGAAATTGTCTCTTCTGTAATGAAACCCATTACTTCAAACTTTGTGTTACTTATATTTTTTGGGATGTGAAAGTGAGGAGATTGGATGAACTTGACCGGTGTATTCGATGTCTAGGCAATCATAATGTAAAGGATTGCCAGACTAAACTGAATAATTGTCATCAATGCAATAAGGGAAGGCACCACATAGTCATGTGTAAGGGTGAGTCTAATCCTAGTCATGAGGACTGTGGCGCACGTAAAACTTGGAGCTAACGTTCGTAATGGTTTAGCTGAAGTTGCTTACCTGTGCTGGACATGACAATTAAGGATAAATGGCATAAAGCCAAGAGAGTAACAACATTGTTAGATCAGGGATCTCAACGTACTTTCATAAAGCGCAGTTGCCTTAATGGGATGGAAGTACGAAGGGGACGTCTTACCACCTTGAAATTATCTGGCTTTCTCTCAGATAAAAAAACCCAGTCGTGTATATAAATGTCTGTCTGGGCAGAGAGAAGACCCAAGTTAATGAAGTAGTCGTGGATAGACTACCGGAGAAGATCTCCACTGTGGGTCTTAATGCCACCACGTAGAGACTCTCTCAGAATAATGTGAAACTTGGGACCAATAAGTGTTTTGGTGGACAGTGACTATTATGCCACCTTCGTGAAGGGTATGACGAAGAAATGTGGTGTCACTCTTCTCAACACTGGTGCAGGCCATGTAATTTATGGCAGGCTTCCTCGCAGTAATGAATGACTGGAGGAAGCCATAAATGCAGTCACTGTGTGTCTTACTCATGGAACGTCACCCCAGTATACATATTCTTCTATTGAAAATGCTGTTGAACCAGTACATAAATTGTGGGAACTGGACAGTATCGGGATTAATGTAAATGAAGAAAGTCCAGATGATTCCTTTACTCAGGAACAATACCTGAAGGATGTTAAATTTGAGTCTGGACAATACTGGGTGTGACTCCCATGGAAGCTGGTGTATGGACAATTAAAAGCCCAGCTCCACGAACTGAGTAAGACACCAGAATTGATGACTGCTTATAATGGGATAATTAATGAACAGTTAATCAATCAGTTCATAGAGGAGGTACCTCCTGCGCAAGCCAAGATTCATGGCCACTACTTGCCACATCACGGAGTGAAGAAGAATTCCAAAACCACTCCTTTGAAGATTGTGTTTAATTGTAGTGCCAGGGGTAATAAAAATGTACCTAGCCTGAATGATTGTTTAATGACAGGTCCGTCATTGACGGAAAAATTGGGAGATGTGTTATTAAATTTCTGAGTTAAGAATTACGCCTTTACGGCAGACATAAGTAAAGCTTTCCTGAGAGTGGGTTTGCAAGAAACGGATCGGGATTACACATGATTCCTGTGGCCAGAGGATCCTAGCAATCCACTTAGTCTGCTGAAAACCTTCCGATTCAGAAGTGTTTTGTTTGACGTACAGGTGGTCCACTGAGTGAAATAATGGGTGTGGAAACTTTTTTGAGTTGCTCAAGTTCCACAGGGTAAGTGAGCCGTAAGGAGCCTTAAACATACCACGGATCAGTCCTCGGAGTACATGAACCCACACACCCAACCAAAACAAACCTACACATTCAAGTTGGCAGAGGTAACAATTGTGTACATACTAATTGATAGATTTATTCTCCTAGGAAGACCTAGGCAAGTTTGTACAGTTAGTAACTAATAGTAGGATTATTGAGGCAACACTAGATATTAATAATGTAGTTCTAGCACTTTAATATAGGTAGATATAAGCCTTAAATAGGAACATTAGATTATGTCAGCTAACGAGAACTGGCAGCCCCACACTTGACCTAGAACAGACTTCACTGAGTGAAGAAGTGCTGCGACCAGGGCAGCATTCCCCATGTGACTCCCAACATCTGTCCTGGGGTCCCGGAAGAGGTATCCCAAAGTACTGTGGATATCTTACTCCATCCAGACCTAATACAGTAGGACCTTACCTCTTTTCTTCTCAGTATCTAGCCAGTTTTCTGGGGGAAACGTGTGTAGGTTTTTGTTGTGGGTCTCTCATGCGGTCGGACGCAATTTAGCAGGTACCAGCGTCCCATCGTTGAGTAAAAGTCTGGAAGCTAGTGTCCCTTACTGTTTAGATATTGCTTGGAGGATATACCCTAGAGCTGGGGATTCTGAGTTAATACAGGACACTAATACCACTTAAATTTTGCAGATTAAGGTCCTTTCCTACACATGGTGTTTGGAGGGGGTTATAGACTTAGGGAGAGTGGAAGACTAGGATACATTTCTACTCCATCAAGTAAGTTAAACCCTTTCATAATCGTGAATGTAGTGGGGAATTCTTTTGGCTGCAGTTAGTTAGAAATTTGTCCCATAGCCACTTGTAAGTCTGAGAGAAGTGTCTCAGAGTGTCGGTGTCAACAGCGCTTGCCCAGAGTGCAGCTTTCAAGAAGGCAGTCCCAAGACAAGTTTTTATATGGTCCTTCGATAACCGAGATGTGGAATAGCTAGTGTAGCAGACAGATTAGTCTTAATTCGCTAGGCCACAGTTAATGTACCAGATATTATCAAAGTTAGGTTAAGTTATCACACCTAGGCCCAAAGACTTACACAGGCTAGGTTAAGCTAACTAATCAGAAGTTTATTATTTACAGTAATCTACAGGCAGGCCAAGTAGGCTAGTTAAGCTTGTGAGTTTATTTATTTACAGTGATTACAAGTAAGCCAGGGAAGGAAACTTGTATATTTAATTACTTAGTGAATTGCAAGGCAGCCACAGTTAGGTTAGGCCTCTGCAATATTTATAACAGCTAGGTTAGATTTAACCCAGTTATCATTTACCTTGAATTGCAAGCTAGATTTAGGCCAGTTGCACACTAATTTCAACAGTTATAAAGTTAGGCTAGGATTTACCTTCTCCAACTAACTACACAATTAAACAAGTTGAACACACATTATTTATTTACTGTTATAAGTGAATTACTGAATTTATTTTGTGTTATCCAAGTGAATTTAAATTGCAAAGACTACATATTTTTACTGTGTGAATTTTATTGTATTTGACTCATTTTAATTGGTGATTTGCAACAGAGACTAGCTTAAGTCCTGTAACTATTTACTTAGGTGTACAGGGAGTTGCTAGGTTAAGCTTTCATAACAACAATATACGTTTAGTTGGGTTTGAGGGCTAACAGTGTACATTTTAATTGAGTCAAGTCAATATAAGTAAAGTCATTAAGCTTGTTGAGGAGCTTTGGGTCTCACTTATTCTCACCTAATACCGTATCGTGCTGTGGGGTGGGCTAATTAAAGTATAAATTAGTGACACACTCTTAACTAAACCACAACAATGATGAATGAGGCGTGTAGGGAGGGCCGAGATAACAGACAAAATGCAGATGTAGATTATGAAGATCTAGAAAAGTGTTTGGAGCTTTTAGAGGAAAAGCTAGCAGACTTTGAGACAGTCTACCAAGATTATGAGGCAGGAGCCCTTGCAGCAGATGAGTCAGAGGATATTGTAGAGGCAATTCAGGAGGAATACGACGAGCATGAGGCTGAATGTAAAGCGGAGATGAAACTCTGCAAACAGTTAATGAAAACATTGAAGGCTGATACAGCAGGGGCAACAAAAAATAGTACAGGGCACACAGGCCGCCACAGTCCTTCTAGAGTGTTACCCAGATTGCCTACCTTAAATTTACCAATGTTTGACGGAACCTTGACAGAGTACATTGCTTTCTGGAATCAGTTTAAATCCCAGATAGATGACTGGGATGATTTGTCAGATGCCACCAAACTACAGTACTTACTTGGTCCGGCATTACCAAACCACTGATATTAATTATCAACATGCCAAGGATCAACTAAAGAATGCGTTTGGCAACACAGAGGTAATAATGATAGCTATATTTTATCGATTGTCCGATCTTGAGGTTTGCCGTCATGACTGTCAGAGCTTAGAGAAGTTCCGAATCGAAGTCATGAGTTTGACAAATAGTCTCAAAGATTAACATGATTGGGGTGGATCGGAATGGATGGTCAGTCAGACGATTCAGAGGAAACTAGCTAGCATTACAGTACATGAGTTACATTTGAAGTATAGGACTAACCGGTTTACAATACAGCAAATTATTGAGTAGTTGGGAGATCTCGTTTTTCATTTGAGCATAGGTGAGAGAGAAGAGTCACCGCCATCATCACATAAACAAACAGTTAGTTACTCAGAAAACTCGGGAGATCAATTTAAAGCTCATAACACTAATGTTGGGGTGTACTATGGCAAAGAAGTGTCTAAGACAAGGACCTCTAAGCAGACCCTCAGAGACACTCGTACCAAAATATGCGTGTTCTGCGAAGGCGAACACACTAGCACGAGTTGCTCTCAGTATGCAACACTGAGCAGTAGGCGGCAGAGACTAAAGGAGTTGCAGCTATGCTTAAGGTGTGGGGGACATGAGACAGAAGATTGCCAGTCACATCTTTCAGAGTGCTATAATTGCCGGAAAGGTAAGCACCATACTGCACTATGTCACAATAATTTAAGGGAACCCCAGGCTAGTAGGGACGTTTCTCCAGTAGAGATAGAAAGCGAGTCCGAACCTGAAGTGGTAGCCAGCGTGATTAGTGTGGGCAAAGTCTCTAATCTGAGCGAGAAGCACAGAGTTGCTGCCCTACCTACAGTCATGGCAGGGGTTGTGAACGGGAACAGATCCGAAACAACCCAATTATTCTTTGACTCAGGAGCACAAGTGTCCATGATAACAGAGAAGTTGGTGGCTAAATTAAAGTTGAAGGCCACCGACAAAGTTAGTGCGACATTGGGAGGTGCTATAAGTCAGGGCCCGCCCAAGTCTTATGATGTCGTGGATGTCACTGTTAAATTGGGTGGACATCGCAGAAATATTACAGCTCTGGTAGTAAAGACGTTACCTGCGGCTATTACGACCAGAGCTCTTGCAGCAGCAACCAAGCGATTGAAAGACCTTGGTGTGAAGCTGGCAGACCAGGACATTAACACTGATACAGTCAGAAATGTAGGTATACTGGTGGGAGCCAACTATCTAGATGACTTCCTGTCTAAACGATGGACTGTTAAGGAAGGAATTGGTCTATACAGATCCCCAGTAGGATATATCATCGTTGGCAGAATTCCAAATGAATTCCCTGCAACGTCAAAGAGGGGGTAAGCTGACACCACGATAGCTGGGGGAGTAGTGATAATGAATATTAGTGTACACGATGAACCGCCAGGTAAGCCAAACCAAGTAGGGAGTGATGGGCACTCAGCCACCTTGGGGAGACGCTTTTATGGGGTACCTAAGGAGGGAGATAGATTGTCATTAAACCCAGGGAACCTCATATCAGTGGAAAGAAGGGCTACCAGGGCATATGGGCCACTGGGTGGGAAAGTACGAAGCTGCTCAGACAATGCTAGATGTGTGAAAGACATTAAAGTTAAAGGGAAGGGTGTTAGGACCACCGGAACCAACAAGTTTGCACCCCCGGAAACTGGACAGTTGGAGTTAGACCAGAGTCTGCTCGATGAGAGTGACCGGACAGCACTCGTGTCCAGAGCCCACTGTAAGGGCTTGCGGAAGGTGAACTTGATGTAGAAATATCGTCTACCTTCGCCGGCAGGAGGATGTGGAAACTTTTTTGAGTCGCTCAAGTTCCACAGGGTAAGTGAGCCGTAAGGAGCCTTAAACATACCATGGATCGTTCCTCGGAGTACATGAACCCACACACCTAACCAAAACAAACCTACACATTCAAGTTGGCGGAGGTAACAATTGTGTACATACTAATTGATAGATTTATTCTCCTAGGAAGACCTAGGCAAGTTTGTACAGTTAGTAACTAATAGTAGGATTATTGAGGCAACGTTAGATATTAATAATGTAGTTCTAGCACTTTAATATAGGTAGATATAAGCCTTAAATAGGAACATTAGATTATGTCAGCTAACGAGAACTGGCAGCCCCAAACTTGACCTAGGCTGATGAGATGCTAGGGCATTTCTTCTTAGAACAGACTTCACTGAGTGAAGAAGTGCTGCGACCAGCATTCCCCACGTGACTCCCAACATCTGTTCTGGGGTCCCGGAAGAGGTATCCCGAAGTACTGTGGATATCTTACTCCATCCAGACCCAATATAGTAGGACCTTACCTCTTTTCTTCTCAGTATCTGGCCAGTTTTCTGGGGGAAACGTGTGTAGGTTTTTGTTGTGGGTCTCTCATGCGGTCGAACGCAATTTAGCAGGTACCAGCGTCCCATCATTGAGTAAAAGTCTGAAAGCTAGTGTCCCTTACTGTTTAGATATTGCTTGGAGGATATACCCTAGAGCTGGGGATTTTGAGTTAATACAGGACACTAATACCACTTAAATTTTGCAGATTAAGGTCCTTTCCTACACATGGTGTTTGGAGGGGGTTATAGACTTAGGGAGAGTGGAAGACTAGGAGACATTTCTACTCCATCAAGTAAGTTAAACCCTTTCATAATCGTGCATGTAGTGGGGAATTCTTTCGGCTGCAGTTAGCTAGAAATTTGTCCCATAGCCACTTGTAAGTCTGAGAGAAGTGTCTCAGAGTGTCGGTGTCAACAGCGCTTGCCCAGAGCGCAGCTTTCAAGAAGGCAGTCCCAAGACAAGTTTTTATAATAGGTAAACAATTTTATGTGGACAATTTCATGGATGTGACATCAACCGAAGAGGAATTAATGAGGATATATGAAGGGGCTAATGGCATAATGCAAGGTGCAAATATGCCTCTCAGGGAGTGGAACAGTAATTCATCCAGGTTAAAGGACCGAATAAATAAAGACAATCCCGGAGATGGAGTCTCGGGGTGTAGCAATGTATTGGGACTGACTTGGGATACTGAGAGGGACTTGTTATTGTTAAAGCCTAATAATTATAGTATGCCCAATAAATTAACTAAGAGAGTCCTACTTGCTGAAGTTTCAAAATGCTTCGATCCACTAGGCTTAGTGGCGCCTCTTACAATCCGAGGAAAATTATTGATACAAGAGGCATGGAAGCAGAAGTGTGTTTGGGATGAAACCCTAACTGAGGAATTTGTTAACAGGTGGGAAGAATTAATTGGTGATTACGAGAAAATTCCAATGTTGGAGTTCCCGCGCTGTGTAGCAGGTCAAGAAGGGAAGAATATACTCCACATTTTATGCGATGCTTCTAAATTGGCGTATGGAGCAGTCGCTTATCTTCAATGTGATAAAGATATTTCTCTTGCCATGTCTAAAGCTAAAGTGGCTCCAATTAAATTACGTACCTTACCTCAGTTGGAATTAACAGCCATTTATGTGGGTGTCAAATTAGCTGATTATACGGAGTAAATTGCCGGAGATAAATATTAGCGACACCATAATTTGTTCTGATAATGAGGTATCCTTGCAGTGGATTCGTAACAAAAACAGCAAGATTGAGTATGTGCAAAATAGCGTCGCGAAAATTAACCAGGGGCAATTTGAATCGTCTAACAACGAACTCCACCCGGCCGCAGTGTGGAAAATATTGGGTATTTTCCCGAAAGGTTATACTCGATAACCTTTCCAATGTGAATATTCTTAATGTGTGACTGTTGGTACACATAATACGTAGGAATGAAGAACGAACCAACACACAAGTCTTGACGCATGCGTAGTTAGACCGGGGGGGTCAAGTTGGGTCAGTCTCGTGTGGATACCCATAGGCAGGATATCGGGAGCGCAATGGATGCGGGAATTTGGCGTGTGAAATGATCAAAACGCAAGTAGTGGTTTCACTTCGTAATTAGAAAGTGTGCGCTCTGTGCATAATGTGGGACATTAAGTCCGGGAACCACCATAATGGAGTGGTAAATTGTTAAAACAATGAGTGATACAACGCAGACGTGGGTAGTCATTGTCTAGGAACCTTGGCGTGGTAACCACAGTATAGGTGACGTGACTATCTGACTGAATACGGTCGCAAACCCTGATTCTGGGTGACCTTCATGGTGTGAATTTATAGTCGGTGAACATTGTGGGACGTTAAGTCCAGTGAATCAGAGGTATAAATCATTGGAAGGGAAAGAGGTGGATCAAGTGAAGAGACGCCATCCGGGACCGCCATGTTGGGTATGAAGGAGATGATCGTTTCCATCTCTACTCATCGACTCTGAATTTCGGAATAGAGACGATGAAAGTGTATAAACTAGTGGGACATTAAAACATAGTGTGAATAGTGGTTAAAGTTATACGAATAAACTGTAAGAAAGGGAAATAGCGAGAGGATACGAATCGCTACTCCCTGATCAACCACATGTTACTTTGTCGGTCCGGTCTCGAAGACTGCAGAGAGATCGAGGGAATCAACTTTCTCTTGACTCATTGGGACACCCAAATTCAACATCAACATCTTGCTGGGAGACTTGTATTTACCGGCAAGATAACGAGATCCATCGGCGGGAGACTGCTGAGAGGACTGTCTCCTCCCCACAGAAGGTACATTTATTGTTGTAGCTGTGTCGCTGGCCAGTAGATAGGTTACAATGATGTATACTTGCTGTGGTTATGCCAATGATCTTCCATGACCATCAATGACAAGGGGTGAGTTATGATTATTTAGTTGTACTCTCTCCTCCATTTCCTTCTAATCAGTCTCTCATATACATATACAGTCCACTAAAATTAACAATACCGTAACTATTGATGTTACCCATTCTTATTAAACTGGTCAAGGATAGATGTGGCAAAGCCACAAATGTTCCACTTAACATAACACTCAATGGTACACCCATCACAAGACTCACAGAGGGAAAATTCCTAGGAATCCACCTTGATAGTAGCCTTAAATTCCAAACACATATACAACAAATTTCCAAGAAAATCTCGAAGACAGTAGGCATATTATCAAAGATACGCTATTATGTACCTCAATCAGCTCTCCTTGCACTTTATCATTCACTTATCTACCCGTATCTCACCTATGGAATCTGTGCATGGGGATCAACAACGTTAAATCACCTTAGACCACTCATAACACAACAAAAGGCTGCAGTCAGAATGATAACAAATTCCCACTATAGACAGCATACTCCACCAATATTCAAAAGTCTCAAACTACTCACCGTAAAGAACATTCATACCTACTCTTGTGCCTACTACATATATAAAACTTTACACTCTAATATAAACACTCTGCTCAAAACTCTCCTCACCAACTTTAATAGGACCCATGACCACAACACAAGACACAGATCACTTTTTGATATACCCCGTGTTCATATCAACCTATGTAAAAATTCTATGCACATAAAGAGCCCCAGAATCTGGAATTCCTTACCAGTAAATATTAAGATAATCTTGTCTGAAAATCAATTTAAGACTCAACTCAAAAACCACCTACTCACCCAAAACTAAATGATCATACTATAAACTACTTTGAAAAATGCTCATTGTTACTTTCCTATACGATAATCTCAATTTTTAATAATATGTTACTATTATTTACCCCTACTCATATTATGAGTTAATGTCAAAAATGCTCAATGTTATTTTCCTTAAGATAATCTCAATTCCATATTATCATTCAAGAATCTTAACACCTGTAACAATCTAATATCTAATATTATTATATAATAATTTAAACAGTAAAATTTCATCATATTGTAATTTTGAAAATAATTTTTAACTAGAATAAACTCAATAAATTTCTCTAATATTAAGTACATAGTTTTTAAGGACTAGAATAAGCTGCCCCTAATGCCATGGCATGTCAGTGGCTCTCCTTGCACTCAATTTACATTGTAACTACCGATACCCATGTAATCTGCAACAACCTATACATGTGTGACAGAGTGAACAGGCAAAAAGGGGGGGTTGGCCTGTATATCACAGAGTCACTTATATGTTCAGAACTACTAAATGCCTCAAATGATGTAGTTGAAGTATTAGCAATAAAGGTCGAGAATCAAAACCTGGTCATCGTGGTTGTCTACAAGCCCCCCGATGCAACGTCCCAACAATTCCAGGAACAGCTTCTGAAAATTGACCACTGTCTGGAAAATCTTCCAGCTCCTGTCCCCAACATCTTGCTACTGGGGGATTTCAACCTCAGGCACCTAAAATGGAGGAACATTGCAAACAATGTGGTAGCAGAGATAACACCAGGAGGCAGCTCAGATGAAAACTCGCACATGCATGAACTTTTAAATTCTGTACCAAGTTCATCTTAAACCAGCAAATAGTAGAGCCCACAAGATTAGAATACGCTGGACCTCATCTTCACCAACAATGATGATCTGATACGAAATGTCATCATATCAAAAACAATATACTCAGATCACAACATAATAGAGGTCCAGACATGCATGCGGGAGCCCCAGATCAACAAAATGTGATCAGCCGTGAGGAGCTTTCTCCAAATTCAACTTCAATAACAAAAACATAAGGTGGGACCAAGTAAACCAAGTCCTAAATGATATAAACTGGGAAGATTGCCTAAGCATCACGGATCCCAACCTATGTCTAGAACAAATTAACTCTGTGGTACTTGAGGTTTGCTCAAGGCAAATTCCCTTAAGGAAAAGGAGGAGAAGATGCAAACTAGAAAGAGAGGCGCTCCTATACAGGCGAAGGCAAGAATAACGGAGCGGCTACAGGAGGCCAATATCTCTGAAATACGTAGGGGGACACTAGTCAGGAAATAGCAATCATCAATTAAAACTAAAGGAATCTTACAGGAATCAAGAGACACAGGAAGAACTAAAGCCATAAATGAAATTGAAAGAAACCTAAGTATTTCTTTTCCTATGCAAAATCAAAGTCGAGAACAACAACCAGTATTGGGACCCTACTTAAACGGATGGGTCCTACACAGATGAACTAGTATACTTAAATCCCAGTATGACTCAGTCTTTAGCGAGCCACTAACCACACTGAAAATCGAAAACCTAAATGATTTTTTATGAGAGTGCCACAGAAATTGCAGATGCATGCTTTCTGACATCACCAGACTGCCAAATGACTTCAAAAGGCAATAAATGACATGCCATGCACTCCGCTCCAGGCCCAGACTCATGGAACTCCGGTTCATCAAGAACTGCAAGAAGCCCTATCACATGCTTTTAACATCCTATGGAGAGGAAGCATGGACACTGGGATCGTCCGCAGCTACTAAAAACAACAGACATGCCCGCTCCACAAAGGGGCAGTAAAGCAATAGCAAAGAACTACAGACCAATTGCGCTAATGTCCCATATCATAAAAATCTTTGAAAGGGTTCTAAGAAGCAAGATCACCACCCATCTTGATACCCATAAATTGCACAACCCAGGACAGCATGGGTTTAGAGCAGGCCGCTCCTGTCTGT